>JH720062.1:267665-288776 GCA_000231845.2 Tetrahymena malaccensis 436 | reverse complement strand
TTAAGATTTAATTGAGTAATATTCTGACACTTTTCTAAAGAGTTCCCAATATGCTTAGCTCCTTCAGGACGAATTTAATTGCCCCTAATATATTAATATGATTGAAATATTTGAAAATAAAAATAAAAACAAGAAAATAGAGATATGTTTAATACATTTTTTTGAAGTTAAAAGTTAAATTTCAAGTTATTTTTGTTTTTTTTATCTAATCCACCATACAATATGAAAATCTACTACGAGTATAACAATTGCACAATTTAAATTATAGCTTGAATGTATTTTGATAATTTTTATATATCTTGTTTTTTATATTTAAAATTTATTTTAAAATAAAATTTTTTTAACTAAATTTATATTATGGGTGATTGTGATAAAAGATAAGTGTATTTATTATCTTGGATTCACAAGCACGATTTCTTATAAATTAAATTAAACTAAAGTAACAATATTTTTCTATTATAACAACTAATATAATTATAGTACTTCATTTTTGATAACTTGGTTTTCTTTTTAAGGTACTCGAAAAATAAATTGAGAAAAGATATCATTTTTAAGAAAACTTTAAAGAAATTTAAGGGGAATTTTTAGGTAATAATAATTATTTTAGTTCAATTAAATAACTTTATTATTATTAATTAAATCAAAAAATTTTAGATTAACAAGTTTACTTTCAAATTGTCTTAAATAAATCATATAACTTTTATCTCATAAAAATTTAAAAATAAATTTAAAAAGAATACTTGAAGTTAAAATCTTGATATTTTTCTAAAGCTTCTGTAAACTTCAATTCTATTTCTTTGAATGATGGTTTTTATCTAATTAAAAAAAATTAATTCATAATTTATTAATTTAAAATAAAAAATAAATAATTACAAGGTATTCATTTTTAGCTCATTAATTTCTTTAAAGAATTATTCTATTTTGTTTTTACTATACTTGGTGAAAGGTAAAGCATTTTGATAATTAATAACCTAATTTAAAATTAATATATACTTTATATAATTATTATTTTATAATAAAAAATTATTACTACTTTTTTACTGCTTAATTTTTTCATGAGATTATTTTAAAGCTGTTATAGGTCTTCAGTGGAAGAGTCTTTTAGTAAATATGACTATTAATTTAAAATGTAAGGATTAAATTATATGTATTTTAATTAAACTAAACTTACAATACTATCAGTATATTATTCTTATTTAAGCCTCTTTAAATCATTATGGATGTTTTCAATATTGTCATAATCAATTAAAAAATAGTCGAATTCTTTAATTGATGTTAAAGTATGCTTTTAATATATTTTATCAAAGGTTTCAATAGTAATATTTCAAATTTTAATAAAAAAATTACAATTCTATTTCTATATTCATCAACTACTTTTATGAGATTTTCAAGAGTGAAATTCAAAAGCTATCATTTTTTTAATTTTTGGTTTTTTAGTTAAGTTTTTTTATAAATAATTGAAATTATTTGGTATATTTACATTAGAAGTGAGTTTTTCTCTTAAATAAATTTTAAAATCATCAAAAAATTTTATTATTACAACTACCTAGAGATCACTAAGATATTATTATATCTCTCCAATTACCCCATAAAAATTTTTTTTTTAAGCTTCTTTTTCCTAAATTGAAGAATTTAATATAAGGAAACATATTTATGAAAAAAATAAGAAATTAATTACTTAATTGTCTTTAATTTTTAATTTCAAAACAGATTCATAGAAATCATTAAGATATTTATTTGAGGATTCTTAAAACTTAGATAATTCATTCTTAATAAAACACTCTTTTTAATCCAAGAAATTTTTCTTTAGTTATAACTAAGTTTATAAAAAAATTTAACTAAAAATAAAATTATCAAAAAATTTACACTTAATTGAATGTGTAGATTTTCACAGATTTTCAATTAATTGATATCAAGATTATTATTTATTTAATTGATACATCTTTTCTAAGATTAATTTAGTTTTTGAATGCAATAATCTGGATTGAATTCAAGATATTATTTAATTTAATTTTTAAGTCCTTCAAAGTATTCTTCATGGTCGCATACGAATTTTTATGGTATTTTCTTAAAAAGTTGATAAACTTGAGATTGTACTTAATAACAGTTGGGTCTTTATTTAATGTCTTCTTGAATCATTTAATCGTTTACTATTTTTAATAATCCATCTGCAAATTTAATTAATTAGCTTTCAGGGTTAAGATATTTGAATAAATCTATTAGAAGTTATAATGTTTTTCCTAATGAATAAATATCAGATTCAAAATCTATCAAGTAATTTTAATCTTCTTAAACTTGTTCTTTTGGCGAATAGCCTTTAGTAGAACCTCTACATTTTATTATTTAGTTTTCTTTCTTAATTTCTGAAATTCCAAAATCACAGTAAACAAGATTTCCATCATCATTAATCAAAATATTTTCTATTTTGATGTCTAAATGAATAATAGATGCTCTTCTAAATTCAATTAGACCATGAATTAAATCAAAAACAAAAGTTAACATACTTTACTCTGTAAAAGTTTTTTTTCCTTGTTGGTAATCCTTGTATTCTTAACCTAAGCTATATTTGTATTTTTTGTAGATAAAAGCATCCCAGTTATCTAACACTCTAATGTGGTCTATTAGCTCTATAAAATGATTTTATTTTTTTCCTTTTTTCAACAGTTTATAAATTTCGTTTTCTTTATTAACAGCTTCATTCGAATTGTCTTTGTTTTCTACCATTTTTACAACTAAATTTTTTTGTTAGTTAGTTGAGGCAGATATTAATAGACTGAATCCTCCTCCATTAATAATACTATCTAATTTATAACCTTAATCTTCTAATACTTAACGTATCGAGATTTCCTCTTACCTGAATTATTCTATATTTGGTAAGTTATTAATTAAATTTTCTAGAACACTTCTTATTGGAATAATTTCTAAGTTTTCTGTTTGTTATTAAATACCATTTTTATATTAATTTTCATGATCATCTTGATATTCATTTTCATCTTATGAATCTTCAGAAAAGGAATTCCTTTATTGAACACAATGTGTTTAAACAAAATCTTTAATAAATTCAGACATTCTTTGTTATTTTGTTAGCAAATCAAATTTCGAATAAATGCAAGTATATTTTTCTTTTAGAATATATTTTAAAGATCAAACCAATTTGGGTTAAAGATGTTTAAATTAATAACTTATTAGCTAAATGAAACTAATCCTATTATTTCTTCTAAATTATTATTTTTCTTAAATTAGCAAGCTGCTTTTGAAGAAAAAGAAGTAAGGGCTGTAAGTTAAGCTTTTATAATAGATTAGTATTTTCAATTATGAATTTATTTAATTATAATCTCTTCACTAAAACTTAATGGATTTTATTATTAAAATTCTACTTTATATTTTTTTATATTAGTCTTTTTTTTTCTTTCAAACTCCTTTTGTTTTTTTTTCTAAAATTTTTTCTTAATTAAACAATATTTTGTTTATCAATTATCTTTAAAAAATAATGAAAGAAATTAACATTCCAATCATTCTTATATAAATCACTAATTTGAACCCATGATAGAAAATTTAACAACTAAAATAGTATCTTTTTCAAAAAAAAAAATTTTTAATTAAAAAAAAGTTCTTTAAAAATTTAATTTAGCTTTTAAAATAAATTTTAAATATGAAAAATATCATATAAAAAAACAAATATGCAAAATAGACTCCAACTATAATTTAAAGCGTGGAACTTCTTTTAATAAATAATTAGCGAAAAATAATTAATTTTAGTAAAAGCTTATTATAGATAGATAATATGATAGATAAAATATAATTAAATGTTGTTTTTTAAAAATATTTATTATTACTTTTAACATAAATATAAATAAAATAGTTACTTTTTTTTAATCAAATGTTTTACTTTAAAATTTTTATATTTTAATTCTTTCATTTATAAGTATAAAATAAAATAACTATTATTCAACGAAAGTACTCTTTAATAATTTTGATTTCTACAAGTCTCTTCATTTTATAAGTTTTCGGGTTTATCTTAAAATAAAACATATCTCCAGCTCTTTTATGTAAAATTATATTAAAAATTATTACTATAAAAATTTACTGATTTTATAAAAAATTCAATTTAACGATCATATTATAATTAAGCAAAAGAGAATCAGAAAATAAATAAATATTTATGATTTTCTTTAGTTATGAAAGAATAACTCAGAAATGCTTATAAAATCCAAATAAACTTTGTTTACAAAACCAAAACCTTCAGAGTTGTGAGCTTAGTGTTCTTTAAAAAAGCAGCATTAAAGTCTGAAACACCAAATCTATCTACAGAATTATACCTTTAAATTATATTTTATAATTAATGAATATTATCAGCAGAGATGTAATAACAAAAATTAATAACTTAAAATCAATTTTTTAATTGAAATAAATAATAAACTTATAAAAAATATTTTTTAATTTATTTTCAAAATTAGAAAGAAACCAAAAATAAGATTTTTCATTAACTTTTATATTAAATAAAAATTAAAACAAACAAATCACATAAAATTATAGATATTTTTACTATAGGTTGACAGTCAAATTTGAGAGATTAGCACACTTTGATAAGCCGGAACCCAAGTTTAATGCTCCACTGTTACCAATAGAATTTGACCTTTATGATTTAATAAGAAAATGTATTTATTTGCATGAAAAAATAATTATTAAAAGTTTTTTAACAAATAAACATAATCAAATAAGGATAAAATTAAAAGATAGTAGAAAGTAATTAATTCAAATATATATTTTTTTCTAAAATATTTAACAATCATGCCAATAATAAACTATTTTTACTTTAGATTGAGAGTCAAAACTGAGAGATTGGCACATTTTGCTAAACAAAAACCTAGGTCTAAAACTCCTTAAGGGCTAATTAAATTATAGCTTTTTTAATTTAAAAAAATTAGTTTGTTTACAGAAAATATTTTGTGAATTCAAACATAAAAAATAAGTAAAAAATAAATAAAAGCTGTTTTAAACAAATAAAACCATATAAAAATTTATTTTAATTTGCTTAAAATTTTAAATAAACAATATAATAATTTAAACTAATTTTACTTTAGATGTAGACTTAATTTTGAGAGTTTACTACAAGTTGCTAAACCAGCACTTAAATCTAATAAGCTCTTGTCATTAATTTTATTTTGGCTTTATATTGTTAAAAAATATAAAATAGTTTATTTATTTAATTTTTTTAGTCTAAATCATGTTTATTAATTCATTCATTCTTTTACAAAAAATTATTTATAAAAATTAATTTAATTTTTATTTAATAGAAATTTAATCCTTGAAATAAAAATATATAACTTTTCACTTTTTATCTCTCAAAGTTTCAAGTAGATTTAAAAATTTTGTAGAAGTTTATTCGGAAAAATTATCTTTAAAATTAGAACCAATAAAATGAGGGAATACCTTGTGAAATTATGGTATTTAGAAATGACAAAAAAAGTAGATCTGGTAATTTGATTTTGTTTTTTCTAAAATATTTACTAGTAATGAATTAAATAATTAAAATTGTCTTTAATAGAAAGTTAAGACAATAACTCCAAATATTAATATAAGTAAAAATATTTTATTTTTACTTGAGTAATATTTCGAAATTTTATAGATTAGCTAAACTTGCTAATGAAGCTCCTAAATTAGATGCCCCGACTGCACCGATTTGACTTCTAATTTTATATTTTTAGAAAATATATTATCCTTTACAAAAAAGTTTACAAAAAATGAAAATGAGAAAAAATCTTAATTAATGATAAAAAAAGTTAATTATGTTAAAAAATTATGTCAAACTCAATAAAATAAATATTTTACCCAAAATTTAATATCAGATTTTAAAGATTTAAACATTTCCCTATCCCATAAAAGAAACCAGATGAACCTTATGCACTTATTTAATTGTCACTTTTCATATTTCAGAAACATTAGTTTTATTGTTAAATACATTTTTTCAAATGAAAATGTGAAAAATAATTAATCAATAATTCAACAATAATAAATAAATTTATTGTTTGATAAAACTAAAACATTTTTGAAAATAAAACAATAAAGTTAAGTAAACCAACTTTTTTTACTTAATTTAGAGATTTAGAGTTTAAAGATTGACAAAATTTTCCAAAGCAGAACCTAAATTTGATGAGCCTTTATCACCAATCTTATTTTCCCTTATTTTATGTTTTTAGAGATAATTTTGAATAAATTATCATTTAAAAGTTTAATTTAACTTCAAATTTAAAAAATAAAATCAAAGCTATATTAATTTTAAGGTCGACTGAATAAAATTAGAAGATAATACAAATAAATAAATTATTTTAAACATTTTTTTGTTGCTTTATGCAAGGTAGCACAATTTATTAAATTAATTATTTTACAATAGATCTAAAGTCAAAGTTGAAAGCTTAGCACTCTTAGCTAAGGCAAAACCTAAGTCAGAAACACCCTTATCAGTTATCAAGTTCCTTCTTAATATATATTTAGTAACAATTTATTATTATTTGTGAAAATTAATTTATAAAAATAGCTGTTAAATAAAATTAAACAATTATCATTACTTAGAAATTCTAATTAAATTTTGCAACAAAATAAAAATAATTTACTTTTAAAGAATTGAAACAAACTTCAAATAAAAATGTAGAAAAAAATATTTACCTTAAGATTAAATTCAAATTTGAGAGATTTTTGCATTTCGCTAATAAAGAGCACAAATCTATAATACCCTTAGAACCAATTGAGTTGCTGCTTTATAATTTTCAAAATAAATTTAATATCCTTGAATATTTATTTCATATTAATTTAATTTCAAAATTAAAATATAAATTTAATGATGAAAAAGTTAATTTAATAATATTTTTAGATCAAAGAATTGATATCAAAAAATACTTTTGGAGCAATTTAGTGCAAATAAATTAGATGAGTTGATGATTAATAAAGAAAAATCTAAATTATAATTGAGTAATAAGTTTCAATATTAATTGATATTTGTGTGAAACTTAATTTAAATAATGATTTTTCACTATTTTCTATAATTTTATTCATTCAAATAAATACAGAAAAGATAAATATATTAAATATTTGATTTGTTTACCTAATATCAAGTGTCAAAGTCGAGAGATTTATACACTTTGCTAAAGAAGATCCTAAGTCTATAGCACCAAATGCACCAATTTTGTTTTCACTATTTGATTTAAACATGTAATTTAATTAATAAATAGATAAAATATCTTTACCTTAAATCTAGAGTGAAATTTTAGAGATTAGAGCATTTTGATATTCCAAAACTTATGTTAGAAGCACTTTATGAATCAATCATATTCTAACTTTAAATAATATATTAGATAATGGGAACACGAACTCAGTTGCTAAAAAACCTAGTTTAAGGAAGATTTCAAAAAAATATTTTTTTGAAATCTTCCTTAAACTAGGTTTTTTAGCAACTGAGTTCGTGTTCCCAATATCTAATATATTAAATATTTTAAACAATTTTCATATATATATATTTTAAAAGTAAATTTGAAGTTAAAAATTAAAAGTCAAATTGATTAAAATTTTAACAAAAAAATAAATGAATGACAAAAATCAATAATTTTTAAATAGGAAAATAGAAGAATTCTTAATAAATAGAATTTATTCTGTATTGATAATTAATCGCATAAACTTTTAAATATTAAAAAATATTTTTACCTTAAATCCAAATATAAATTTGAGAGATTAACGCATTTTTATAGTGCAAATCCTAGTTCTGATGTTCCCTAAGTACCAATATAATTTTCACTTTTCAAATTGCTTGGAAATTTTTAAAATTAAATTAAAGAAAATAAGTATGAATGAATCTGATAATAGAATAAATGCAAGAAAATTACATGCTTAAATAATTGCATTTAAAAAAAATAAATTGTTTAAGAAGTAAAGAATTTTTTTGCTTTTAACGAATTGTAAAAATAATTCATATTTATTTATAATATTTACCCTATATTAACTTGAAGATTTTTGTGAGAAGATAACTTAGAGTTTATAAACTTTAGATTCAATAAAATTAAATTAGCAAATAGTGAAATATTAAAAATGGATTTTACAATTTTTAAATTATTAAAGCAGGTAGTATCTTGCTTTTTCATTTTTCCTTTAAAGTCTTTATGTTTTTTTTATTTTTCCTAAAATTAATTACTAATTAGTTTGTTGAGATATTTATTTAGCTTTAACATAAAAATTTTATTATAAAAAAACGCAATAATTAAACAAAATATTATGTGTAAATATTTAATACTAAATTTATAAAAATGTATTTAGAATGTTAAAGTTGAGAATTTAAAAACTAAATTTATTTAAAAAAAACGAATTTAAGACTACGTTTTTTGTAAAATTACATAAATTTAATATTTACAATTACGATCTTATAACAAACAAGCTTAAATTAATTAGTATCAGAAGAATAAAAATTATTTTGAAAATATAAAAGTTGTGAATTTCTATTTTTTGAGTTATTTATCATATACATGATTTCATTTTTGAAGTCAAATACAATAAATTGATTTTAATAATCATTTTTATTATTTATATACAGAATAACTATTCAAAAATTAATTAATAAAAAAAGCAGAATGGTTTTAAATTTCTTGATAAAATTAAAAATTTCTAAAATATTTTAATACACATTATTAATTGCAGTAATAATAAATCAAATTATATAATTTTAAATTTAAACATTTGTTTGTCAAATGTCTTTGCAAAATATACATAAACATATTTGACTAGATTTTAAAATGGCATTTGGGTATAAAATTCTGTTTCTCAAAATAAAAGTATATTTATTTGATAAATTTTATTTTACAAAAAAAAAGAAAGCTTGTATCATGCTAAGTAATAATGTTTAATATAAAATATTTACCAACCAGTCAGAACAGTAAAAAATACAACTAATGGAAGAATATGAGAAATATCTTCTCAGAATGATGCTTAGTGTAAATTTTCAAAATTCTAATGATTTCCTGCTATTATAAATGTTGATAACACTAAAATAATTAATTATTTTGATATAAGAAAACAAAACAATATTTGTTAGAGTAAAGTAAAGATAGAAAAGTTAATCATATAAAGATATTCATTCATCTATGAGAGCAGAATAAGTTTGTCATAGACTTTTGGCAAAAACTATTAGCGTAAAGGATGTACTACAAACTCAATCTGTAGTAAGCAAGGGATAGGTAGACAACATATTCAATCAAACCTTTGAAAATTAGTAATTATCCACCAAATTTTTGAATGATGATATTCAAAAGACATTTGAGATAATTAATTAGATGAAAAACTATAGCTCAAACAGTCTACAAGGTAAAGAAATCGAGTAAAGAGTAGTTTTCTCTTCAGACAATAGCTAAGTATAGGATATTACTTTGATCAAACCAGGAAAGCAAGCTATGAAGAGGTCAATGAAAAGGTTTTTGAAAAAAAGGGCTTTGTAAAAAATAATCTATCCTAACTTATTCAATGTTAGTTAGATATTCATGGATCTCTTGCTATTTTAATTGGATTACTTAGAAACAAACACTTCTTTTGTAGTTCTGATAAATAATCTTCTCAACTAAGCTGAGAGTATGTTCCTCTTAAGAGAAGCACTGGAGTAGGAGTTAATAGAAAAGCAGATGTAGGAGTAATTAATGTTGATCAAAATTAAGAAAAAAATTGAGAACTTATCAAACCCTTCAGTTTCATTTTCAGCCAAAGAACACAGCAAAGTGGCTGGATTAACTTTATCTAAAAAACCTTTTATATTTTAACAGAGGTAGCAAGGATGGCTAGCAGCAAAAGGGGAGAAAAAGTAGGATCTTTATAACAAATAATTTGCACTATAGTATAAAGAATATGACTGCCTTAAGCATAAATATTTAAAGAGATCATATTTTAATGAGTAGATAAGCTTAAAAATAAACTCTAAAAGTAGCAATAATAGAGGATACTAACATGATCGTTGCTAAATGATTGTCTAGAAAGCTAACTAATAAGCAACTATTGGTGTATAATAATTAAAATTATAAGGATAATAGAATACTTAAGTAGAAATATCGCAAAATCATTAAAATACAAAAGAAAATTCAATTCTAAAGACTATAAATGATGAAGTTTAATTTTAAGATTAACTAAAACAGAATTTAAAAAGCCACAACAAAAAAATAAAATATTTTAGTTAATTATAACTAGACATAATTAAAAATAATGTTGAATTTATTTAACCTAGTAAGAGAGACAAATAGAAACGATTGCAAAATAGTCACTTGAATATTGATTAATTATTTTAATAATTAACAGGTTCAAATAAAATAGAAAGGAATTTAATATAAATATCAGAAATTTCAATTGTTTTAACTCAAGCATAAAGAAATATTCTAATAAATTTAATTAAATAGAAGAAAAAGACTTAAATTCAATAGTTAATGTCAAGAATCATTTGCGAATAGCTTCATTTGTTTAATTAAAATAAATTTGCATCTAATAAATTATTATCTAATAATAAAACACCTAAATTTTAAGAGCTTAATACACATTTAGTCTAAAAAAATGATTAATAATTATTTTAATCTTAAGCACAAACTATAAAATAGCTTGAAAGATTTGACAAATAAATTCAGTAATTTAATATGAGCTAATTTAGTAAAATAAATCAATTTAAGCTCTTAGGTGGAGGATGTAGCATATCTAAAATGGTTATTGTGGATCCTTATGCTTTAAAGGAAGATGATGAATAAAAATTGAAATCAGATAAATTTTTCAACGAAATTAAATATGCTGATGAGAGCTAGTTTGAAGATTTTATGAAAATATATAATAAATATTACACAAATACAGAAATTAACCATGAAGTTTTAGAAAATCGCATAAGGACAATAGTAAATGCTTTGCATTAGTAATGTGAACATATATTTTCATTAACAATTAGATCTAAAGTAATTGAGCTCATTAACTTATTAATTAACTATTACATGATAGCTATTTAAAAGAATGACATTTAAACTCTTCAAAAATTCATTGATAAAACTGGCTAAGAATTAAAAGATTTTAAAGAAACTTGCTTTTAAAATAGAAAGAAATATCCTTGCTTGGATCTTTGTTAATATTTTGATTTATTAATTAACTTGAACTCATAAAGATAAGGAATAGACATAATTAATTAAAATTAAGCTTTAAAAATTGCTGAAATTGTTTTAAAGCTTATAAAATTTGGTGCTGGTTTTACAAGTATATTTGGAGCCATTGACACTTTATCAAAAATACAGTTAGAAGATATTTAAAATCACTTGAAAGAGATATAATAAATGTGCTCCAACATTTTTGAATCTTCGTAAGAGATTGGTAAGGAATCACTTGAATAATATACAAACTATAGAAGTGGTAGCTTGTTTAAGATAATATAGGCAATTTGGTTAAAAAAAATTTAATTCCTTGGTGATGGTCTTAGAGATGAACACTAACAAATAATTTTTTATTTAAAAGAAATTTATGAAGTCTAAAATTAAGGAAATGATTAAATTGTTCTTTTTATTTACATGCAATTAAATTATTTGTTGCAAAAAAAGTTAAATGATGATAATTTACATTCATTTACCATAATATTAAAAGATACTAAATAGGAAAATCTCATTTTTGATTTTATAGATTACCTCTAATTTAAAACCTATTCAACGACCTTATTTGAAAACGCTAAAAAATTACTAGATTCTTTAATTACAAGTGAGCAGTTTAGATAATTAAAAATCTCCTTACTTTTGAAATTTTCATAAATATTAGAGAATTTTAATGATAAAAAATAATAATATTCTAAACTTTTGATATATCTATGTATGACTTATTTGTAGGAAAATGAAATTTCAGTCAAAATAGTGTTTAAAGGAAATAAAATAATGAAAACATTCATTAAGAATATTAAATAATACACAGAAGAAATAGTTAATGAATCAAAATAATCTTATTAAACTATGAAAACGATGATAAATAATGAAGAACAGCTAAATAAAATAGCAAATAAAATTGAATCTAAGGAAGACATAACTATACTACTAGCCAAAACTTATGTTTAAATGTGGGAAGCAAGTGTAAAATAAAGGTAAGAATAGAATAAAATTGCACATAAAGATGATGCTTTAATAGAAGTTATTTAGCTTTATATAAAGCAGGAAGTTACATATTTACAAGGTAATTAATTATTTGAAGAATTTAATGATAAAAATGAAGATAATTAAAAAGAGCTTAACGATGCTTTAAAATTAATTATCGATAAATTTCTCATACCTAATTTTGTAGAACCTAAGAACAAAACATCAAATTAAAATAAACATAGTTAATAAACTTGTAAGATTCTATCTATTTTAGCTGAAGGAGGTTCAGGAAAATCTATGATTCTTAAAAAACTTGAAGTAGAACTTCTTAAAGATGATTCTAATTACATTAAAGATGAAAGAGCAGAATATATTCCATTTATTATCAAATGCAACTCTTTAGACATTAAAAAGCCTTCTATAGAAGAATATCTATTATCTCAAAACATAAGCAAAAGCGAAATTGAATTGCTAAAGAGATCAGAGAGAAATAAATTGATCATGCTAGATGGATACGATGAATATGCAGGTGATTATTTTAAGGTTTATCAAAAATTAAAAATTAATGACTGGGTTAACACTCTAGTCATAGTCACTTCTAGATTAGAAAAAATATCAGTTTCTGATGCTAAACTTTATTTCAATTATTATGATAAATAAGGTAACTAGGGATCTCAAAATTCTTTCTCTATTCTAAAACTAGAAAAAATAAAAGATTCTGATATAAACAAATATTTAGAAATGTACAAAGAATAATAAAGCAACTAATCAAACTTCAATGAATAAAAGCATAATCAGTTATAAAAAATTATTTTCTAAAACGAAAGTAAATAATTGCTTGAATTACTTAAATTACCAATAAATTTATACCTTACAACAAGGATGGTAGCTGATTTAGACTTAAATGATAAATAAACATTAACTACAGTTTAAGAAGCTTCAGATTAAGTTGATATTTAAGAGCTATTTTTCTAACAGTAATTTAAAAAACTATCTCAAAATTTTGTTGAATAAAATTTAAAAATATCAACTGATAACACTCCTGAAAGCGATAATAAAAAAAAAGAATTAATAAATACTTTTTAATCTTGCTACTTTGAGTATTTCCAAACAATAGCTATGCTTATGTTTCTATAAAAGGGAAAAAAAGCTAATTTTCTTTCAACTAAAAAAAGTGACATTATATTCAAATTAAGAGATGAAGTTCTAAACTATTTCAATTAAAATAAAATAAATAATTAAGATGTTATTTAACACTTAAAAAGCTATATTGATTCAAGAGTAATTACGAGAATTCAATTATCAACAAATGAAGAAAATTCTTAGAATTTTTCAGCACATGATGAAACTTTAGAATTCGAATTCAGACATAAATCTCTTTTTGAATATTTTGCAGCAAGAGCCATGAAGTATGATTTTGACTTGCATAAAGAAACAGTTTTCACACTAAGTTCTTCTTAACTTAGTTAGTTTAGTATTAATAAAAGAATTATAATGTCAAATTAAAAAAATAATTCTGAGCAATAAATTCTAATGAAACTTTTTAAATTATTGAAACCAGAAATAGATTCGCCTTAATTTAAAGAAAATTATTCTAATGAAGATATCAGCAAAACAAATAGATATATTCAATTTCTCAAAAAATCCTCTATTTCTCATTAGTCTTAAACGAGCGAGATCGATATAGGATCTTCTAATTTATTATCAGCACTCTTTGTTTCTAAATTTTCATTTCCTAATTTGATTTTCAAGAAATGCTCATTCTCGTAAGCTTATATTTAAAAGTATTCTCGCAAAGTAGTTGAATTTTAGGATTGTAATTTAAGCAATACTTTCCTTGAGAAGCAGCATTTAGAGTACTACGAGTCTTCAAATACAAAAAGTGCTACCTACACTGCTTTCTAATAACAATTTAATACAGATGACATATTTTCATTTAAGCAAGTACTATTTTATAAAAATAATCTAGTCACAATAACAAAAACTGGATATATTAATTTATTTGAAGTACTACCTAATAAAAGCCAATCTTTTAAAAAGTTACTCTCTAATCAGATTACACTCGACTCTTTGAATACTATTCATTTAGTTCAAACAAAAAATTTATTAGTTGCTACAGCAAAGAAATCTATATTCGAGGTAAATCCTAAAACTCTAGAAAAAGTTAATTATTTTACATTCTCTAAAGCTATAGCTAGTTTATCAATAAATAACTCTAAATATGTTGTAACATTATCTAACAAATAAATATTATATGGAGATATTGAGAATGGCTTCAAATCCCTTGATAAAAATAAAATTTAGTCTGATTATTCTTTATCTTAAGATGATTTTATTGTCACTTCTTAAAATAATCAAATAACTATTTATAATTTATAAAATTTGTAAATAATTAAAACAAATTTAGATATTAATTGCAGATTATAAATTTCAGCATTTTCTGCAGATGGAAAATATCTTGCAGCTTGTTCGGACAATAACACTTGCAAAATATGGAATATAGAAAATGGATTTGAACTCATAAATACAATTCAAGGACATACTTCATTTATTTTATCAGTTGCGTTTTCTGCAGATTCAAAGTATTTTGCAACAGGTTCAAAAGATAAAACTTGCAAAATATGGCATATCGAAAAAGGATTTGAGCTCATAAATACAATTCAAGGACATACTTCTTCTATTAACTCAGTTTCCTTTTCTGGAGACGGAAAGTATCTTGCAACAGGTTCAGAAGATAATTCTTGCAAATTTTGGAATGTAGAAAGTGGATTTGAACTCTTAAATACAATTTAAGGACATACTTCTTATATTCACTCAGTTGCTTTTTCTCCAGATGGAAAGTGTCTTGCATCGGGTTCAAAGGATAACACTTGCAAAATCTGGAGTTTAGAAAATGGATTTGAACTCTTAAATACAATCGAAGGACATACTTCTTCTATTTGCTCAGTTGCATTTTCTGCGGATGGTAAGTATCTAGCAACAGGTTCAAAAGATAAAACTTGCAAAGTCTGGATTAAAGAAAAAGGATTTGAACTCATTAATACAATTCAAGGACATTCTGACACTATTAATTCTGTTGCTTTTTCTGTAAATGGAAAATATCTTGCAACTGGTTCAGGTGATAAAACTTGCAAAATTTGGCATATAGAAAAAGGATTTAAACTCATAAATACAATTTAAGGACATACTAATACTATCTACTCCGTTGCTTTTTCGGCAAATGGAAAATATCTAGCAACAGGTTCGGAAGATACCACTTGCAAACTCTGGAATATAGAAAAAGGATTTGAACTCATTAATACAATTCAAGGACATACTTCTTATATAGAATCAGTTGCTTTTTCTGCAGATGGAAAGTATCTAGCAACAGGTTCAAGGGATAATACTTGTAAAATCTGGAATGCGGAAAATGGATTTGAACTCATTAGTACAATTCAAGGACATGACGTTTAAATTTACTCATTAACTTTTTCTGTAGATGGAAAGTACTTAGCAACAAGTTCTTTAGATAAAACTTGCAAAATCTGGAATGTAGAAAAAGAATTTGAACTCATAAATACAATCCAAGGACATACAGATTCTGTTAACTCAGTTTCCTTTTCTGAAGATGGAAAGTATTTGGCAACAGGTTCAAGTGATAAAACTTGCAAAATCTGGAATGTAGCAACAGGATTTGAACTCATAAATTAAATTCAAGGACATAATAGCTACGTCTACTCAGCTACTTTCTCTGCAGATGGGAAATATCTTGCAACGGGTTCAGATGATAGAACTTGCAAAGTCTGGAAGGTAGAAAAAGGTTTTGAACTCATAAATATAATTCAAGGACATGCTAATTCAATTTACTCCGTTGCTTTTTCTGCAGATGGGAGGTATCTTGCAACAGGTTCGGGTGATAGAACTTGCAAAATTTGGAATGTTGCAAAAGGATTTGAACTAATCAATACAACTCAAAAACATAATAATTATATATAATCAGTTGCTTTTTCTTCTGATGGAAAGTATCTCGCAACAGGTTCATATGATATGACTTGCAAAATCTGGAATGTTGAAAATGGATTTAACCTCATAAAAAATATTGAAGAACATACGGATAGTATTTATTCAGTTGCTTTTTCTGCAGATGGAAAATACCTGGCAACAGGTTCGGAAGACAGCACTTGCAAAATCTGGAATGTTGTAGAAGGATTTAAACTCATAAGTACAATTGAAGGACATACTGATACTATAAATTCAGTTGCTTTTTCTACAGATGGAAAGTATCTTGCAACAGGTTCAAATGACAAAACTTGCAAAGTCTGGAAAGTTGAATAAGGATTTGAACTCATAAATACTATTCAAGGGCATAATAGTTAGGTTTCCTCAGTTGCTTTTTCTATGGATGGAAAGTATCTAGCAACAGGTTTTGTAGATAGCACATGCAATATCTGGAGCGTAGAGAAAGGATTTGAATTCATAAACACAATTATAGGACATACTAGTTGGATTTTCTCTGTTGCTTTTTCTGCAGATGGAAAGTATCTTGCAACAGGTTCAGATGATAGAACTTGCAAAATTTGGAATATTGAAAAAGGATTTAAACTCATAAATGCAATTTAAGGAAATAGTAATGAAATATTAACTGCTCATTTTTCTAAAGATAAAAATTATTTAGGAAATAGTTCTTATAACAATGTTTAATCTTCTAGCTCAGAAAATTTTTTAGAAGATATATCTGCAGAAAATAATAAAACTAATTTGTTGAAGCAAATTAAAAGTGATAATATTTTTGAATAATTGTTTGAAATTTGAAATTAATTATCAACTAGAATAGTTTTTATGTGAATGTAATATTTAAAAGGCATTAATTTTTAAAAGTAAATGAATGAAAATATCAAAAATAAAATAATTTAATTGTAAGATAAAAGAATTTTTCAATTTGCTTATATTTATTTTTGATGAATATAGGTATTTTTTATTTTCATAAATAACATTTTTTAAATTTATTTATTAATAATTTTATAAAGCGTTTATTTAATTAACAGTTAATCAAAGTTTTAACTACTAATTCTTGCTAATATTAAAATAACAATTTAGCTTAATTTTAATATTCTTAAATATTTAAAAAAATTGTTTTATTAATATCTAAATATATATTAAACATGCTTAACAATAAAAATGTATGTTTAATAAATTTATTTTCATTTATTTTTAGAATTTTAATTTTAGTTTAGTAAAGAGTTCAATAAAATTCAAAAGAATGTATCTTCCTAAACTGAAAGATTTATCAATGAATCTATTGGTTTTTTATTTCACAGGTTTTGTTTTAATTAAGATTTGTGAGGATATTTTAGAAAAATTGATTAAAATTTTAAAATAATCAGACTAATTGATTGTTATTATCTTTAAGATTTAGCATCCTACAAAATTTGAATAGTATGTATCATAAAAATAAATTAAATTCTACAAATAAAAATTAATCTAAAGAAAGAATATATCAATCCAAATTAATCAAATCAACAGGTTTTTTGTTTAACAGATTTTAAATTAATTAAGATTTGTAAGGATATTTTAGAAAATTAATTATATTAATCAAATTTCAGAAATAATCAGATTAATTGATTATTATGATTTTTGATCTTCAGTTTCTCTCAAACTCAAACTATAATAGACATCACGCAAATTAATTTAATACAACAAATAATAATTAATAGAAATATTAAGTCTTTTAGTTAGTATATGGTGGATCTAAATTTGATTGCTAATATATAGTGATTTCTCAAATTAAATTTTTAAGTAACTTAGCTATAATAGGTGTATAAAAAGTGTTTTGGTATTCAATAATAACTAAATTACTAAACTATTATTAATATTTCTGAATATTTATTTACTTACATTCATTCAAAATCATTCATAAAATAGTCGAATTTAATTTTTTATTAATTAGATTATCATAATCTTCGAATTCTTCATTGTAAATAAAATAGATTGCCCAAAAGCATTTGATTATTAATATTGTAGATAATATACAATTCTACAATAAATTTACTTAGAATAAACAAATTGGATTTCTAATAATTAATAACTGATAGTCAAATTATAATTATTTATATATACCTTTGGATAAATATGTGTGCATACCTAACTAAATGCATACCATATTCCACTTTTTTAAAAGAGGAGTTAGATAGATTAATAGATAGTTATTTTAATTACCTTAATTAGCTATTATATTAGAAAGTAATATAAAAATTAACTAAGTGATTTGTAAATGAGAAATAGATTAATTTATTTAAATAATATTTAAGAGTGCAAATAGAAACTATGACATAATTTAGTAACTAACAATAATTATAATACAAAATTTTAAATGGAATTTAAAAATTAATAAGACTAAAATGCCTAATTTTACTTATTTAGAGTATGTAAACTATTTTCTATTAAAAAAGAATAATTAGAATTATAATGTATGGATGCTGACTTAAAGTAATAATAAAATCCTACTCTCACTTAAATAATGGCATATAGATAGTTAATTATCTAAAAATATAATTATTTCCTTTTATTATAAATAGTTAGATTTATAATGAAATATGAAGATAATGCGCTAACTGTAATCTATAAATATTATTTGGGTAAAGCTCATTATTTAATTCAATTCACTTTATAATCTGAAGAAGAACATATATTTGATTTAAAAACTTCTAATAGATATAGATCGTATAATCATGTACCGCTATCTATATTAATAGTGAAATAAAAAAATAATTTTCTGACTGTAATCTATATATTTTATTTTTGGTACTCTGGTGATCAAAAATTCAAAAGAGTTTATAATCATAAGTAGAATTTATACATAATTTAAACCTTATTATAGATAGGACAGGGAAAAAATATTTGATTGTAATCTATATATCTTTAATTGGGTATAAGCTCATTATTAAATTCAATTGACTTTAAAATCTGAAGAAGAATAATTTGATTTAAAAACTACTAATAGATATAGATCGCACAATCATGTACTGCTATCTATATTAAAAATGAAATAAAAAATGATTTTCGACTGTAATCTATGTATCTTATTTTTGATACTCTGATTATCGAAAATTCAAAATGGTTTATAATCATAAGAAGAATGTATGCATGATTTAAAACCTTCTTATAGATAGGACAGGAAAAATATATTTGACTGTAATCTATATATCTTTAATTGGGTATAAGCTCATTATTAAATTCAAAAGGGTTTATAATCAAAAGAAGGATATATATAAGTGATTTAAAACCTTCATATAGATAGATAGTGAATAATCATGTACCGCATTTTTCACATCTACAACCTTTCTTTAAATCAGAGACAATAAGTAGAGGTAAATTTTAAAGCTAAAAAATAATTTTTTATTTGTGGTAGGTTTAATTTAATTAAATGAGGATCTAAGGTAAGAAACTACATTTTTGAAAAATGTTTATTTACTTTTTTCTTGTTTAGCTATTATTAATAAATTATCTTTGCTATTAATAACACATGAAATATATAATATCTTATAATATTTAATTAAATGCAAACAATTTTTAACTAATAGACTAAAAAAATGCAATAAATGATGAAAATTTAAAGAATCTTAACATACATCTTGATTATTTTACAAAGTAAATTTTTAGCTACTAAAATCAAATAAAAAGAACTAACTTTTTTTATATCTAAACAGTCTTAAGATACTCTTAAGCTAACCAATATAAACCTTGCAATAATGAATTTCTTAACACAATAGGCCTTAATAGCGATTGTAAGATAATTTTGAAATGTTGCTAGTATATAAATTTATTTTTTATAAACATAAGATACAACTTGCATAGTTAATTTAACCGGACCTCCCTCTTCATCTGATTTTAATTTTTCAGTGTTATCGAATACCAATTGCTTATATAATACTGTATTTCCCTACGACTCTTCTTAATCATCATCTGGACCTTAGTGTACCTCAGATAAATAAATTATTATAACATATAATTCGTAAATTGATTACTTTAAAAATCTGTTTTTATACATTTAAAATCATTAATATGAAATCTATATTCTATTTTAATTTGATATTATTATTAATTTTTTAATATCCTAATAAAGTTTTCTTTAATTTTTATAGGTAAAAAATGATAAAATAATTATATCTCTTGTATTCATTTGGTTTTCAGTATTCTTAATAATAATTTGGGTTGAATACTAAATATATATATGATGGTGTCAATTATTATTCTACTAGTAATTATAATTAATTAAATAATAATTACTTTATAATTGAACATTATCATTTATACACAGTTTAGTAAAATTATTTGTAACTTAAAATATATCCTGTCGGTGATTATTAAGTGTCTGCTTAATTATATATTCTTTCACTCTTTGTAGCGGTATCTTCAGTAAATTAAATTTATTGCTAAATATTACTAGCAGATTACTTATTTATTTATAATATTTGTTAATCAATAATATAATATTTTTAAACTATTTGATTAACTAATATAAATATTACAAATTTAAAATCATGAAATAAATAGTCACCTAATTTTTCTTGTAATTAAATTTATTAAAAAAAGTGTCAATAAAATTGCATGACTTGTGATGCTAATTCAAATTGTATATAATGTTACGATGGATGGTCCTATAATTTGTCTGCTTAAAGTTGTTAGTAATGTACAAATAATACGTGTAGGACTTGTAATCCTCCTAATCTTTAAATTTGTTTATCTTGTTATCAAGGTTACTATCTTACAAATAATCAGTAATGCCTTCAATGTGACTCAGTTTGTCAAACTTGTGAAGGTCCTAGTTAAAACGATTGCTTATCCTGCAAGCCTGGATTGTATTATAACTAAGCTACAAAATAATGTCTTTGTGACTAAACTTGTAAAACTTGTGACGGTCCTAGTTAAAACAGTTGTTTATCTTGTAATCCAGGATTGTATTACAATTAAGCTACCAAATAATGCCTTTGCGACTAAACTTGTAAAACTTGTGATGGCCCTAGCTAAA
>JH720062.1:234058-267309 GCA_000231845.2 Tetrahymena malaccensis 436 | reverse complement strand
TAATCTACAAAATAATGCCTTTGTGACTAAACTTGTAAAACTTGTGACGGTCCTAGTTAAAACAATTGTTTATCTTGTAATCCAGGATTGTATTATAATTAGGCAACAAGATAATGCCTTTGTGATTCAACTTGTAAAACATGTGATGGCCCTAGTAAAAATAATTGCTTATCTTGTAATTCTGAATTGTATTATTAGTAAATGACAAAGCAGTGTGTAGGATCTTGTGATAAAAACTAATTTACTAATTAATAGCTATACTTGTGCTAATAATGTGATAGTACTTGTGAAACTTGCGATGGGATATCCTCAAACAGCTGCTTGTCTTGCTATTCTAACAGCTTTCTTTACAACAAAGCTTGTGTATCTATTTGTCCAAATGGATTTAAAAATAATTCTACTTCACTCTCATGTGATCCTTGCTAAAGTTATTGGAGCCTAGAATGTAATCCTTGCTATCCAAGCTGTTAACTTTGTAATTAGTAATTAATTTTGAATAAATAATGTTAGACTTGCTATAGCGAAACAAGATAAATAAATAACAATAATTGTGTTTGCAAAAACTAGAATGATTAAAGAGATATATTTTACTAATGTAGCTATTAAAATATTGCTGTTATAGATGCAAACTTAAGTGCAACATCACCTTTACTTAAAATCGACTTGGGATCTCCCTTGATGAATATAATATCAAATACACCTTAATCATTATGCTCATAAATATTTGATAAGCCTACATTAGACATGCTTGGATTAGATTCTTCATGCCAAATCAGTGGAAATTAAATTTTAGTTAGTTTAAGTAAATTTTTATCAAAATCAATAAATTCAACTCTCTTCATTTTATTTATTTACGCATACTTTATGTTAAAGAAGCATTAAATAAACAAACATATATAGTTATTTTTGGGAGTATATTCTTTTAAATAAATTAATTTAATTAATTCAATAGGTGAATCATCAACAATAATGGAAAATAATTAGATCACTCTTTTACCAAATAAATTACAGTTTATAGAATATAAACCCAGCTATATTAATACTTTTTATCGAAATGTTGTCTTCTAAAATCCTCCAGGATTCGCATAGCTTTAATTTAGTTATAATCATATAGAAAATAGCTGCAACCCTCTAAATATAACTCTTTTTAATATTTAAAATGATGCAAATAGAAAATTTGCTAGTTTAAATTGGACGCTAATTCAAATTGCAGGTTCAATAAGTAATGAGCAGTAAGATAACTTGAAAAAAGTATTATTACAAGCAAGCTAAAATAAGAATACTAGTTTAATTATTCCTCCTAAATATGTCCCTTCAAACATAAATATAACAATTTAATTTAGTTATTTGCTTAAGGTGAACTAATCAGGTTCATAAACCTTCACAATTATATATTAAAAATAAAAATTTATTCGAGCTAGCTATTAATAATCGCTCTATCCTCCAATTTACAGGTAAATTTATATTCATATTTAAAGTATTTAATTAATGTAAGTTATTGATAAATTATTATTATATAGATATATGAGCTTGAGTTTCTACTTTTAATTTTACATTGAGACATGTGAGTTAGGCCAAATAACTTATTTTAATGAACCTGTTGATTTGCAATTAGTTTCTACTTAGTTTGAATAGCAAAATCTAAGCAAATACAACTAATCAAGCTTTTAATATGATATTCTTCCTTACACCTTAGCCTCTAACTAAGCATTTAATATGAGTGTAATTTTTTCGAAAATTTTTATATTAAACTTTATCAATAGTTTTTCAAATAATTTATCCGAGAAGATATTTAAAAAATTTTTAAACTTCACTTTGTGTTAAATTTTTAATTTATTGACTAAAAGCTTCAAATTACTTGTAGTGGGTTATGCATAATTTTTTATATTATAAATTTCATATTTAAAATTAATTATAACATTTTGGATTTTTCAAATTTACCAGAAACCGAAAACTATCCTTCCCCCCTACCTTTACTCAAGAATTTCAATTAAAGTTTAATTTCATTATTAAAATACAGAGATTATATTTTAGCATCTCAAAGTTTTATATAGAGCAAAGATAAATTAAAAAAAAATTAAATTAATTTATTTTTAACAACAGTTGATATTGAATTTGAGTTCAGACAACAAAATTACTGCTATTTAAAACATATCAATCAATGTTTAAATTACTGATTTATATTTGCAAATTATTGGAGGTTCTAGTTTTATTTTTGGATACCAAAATAAATTGGTCTTAAATACTGATTCAAGGGATTATGAGATTTAAGATGAAAATTCTCCTCAAAATATCAATTTTAGTTGGAAATGTTCAAGCTTATCTTCAAGTGATAATATTTGCTATGACTATAATAATAAGTAGATTTAATTAAATCAAGGAGCCGATAACATTACATTTCCTGCTAAGACTTTTAAGCCGTACACAGCTATTACAATGACTGTTGCTGCATAGAAAGATTTAAGATAATCTAGCTTCACCGCAACATGCATATTCACAGAACTAGATATTCCAACGCTCAATGTCTTGTTTTCAGTAAAAAACTTGAACCAAAAAATTAACTTGAATGAAGATCTTAATTTTGTTATAGTTTATGGTTAAAATGTTTCTTCAGATTATCTGTCTTATGCAGGCGCAATATTATATGATAATGATGCAGTTGCAGCTATTAAATTTGATTATTTCCAAGTTAAGTTGAGAATTTGGAACTATTTTTAAAATATAGATCCTTCAAAACCAACATTACAAATAAGATTTTCTGTCTATAACCCATTGTTTGTTATGCCAAGTTTGTCAACAATCAACATTAAAATTAATATCCCTCCTTAGAATTGTGTTCTAAAAATAGATCCCCTGTAAGGTATTGCTCTCTAAACTGTCTTTTAAATATAATTTTTGAGTTGTACAGATGAAGATCTTCCTTTGACTTATTAATTCTTCTATTATAATAGTGCAGATGATGCTCTATAAGAATTAGTTTCTCCTTGGAATATAGTGAGAAGATAGATTTAAGATTAAACTATAAACAACTCAATTCAAACTGTGCTACCATAGGGGGATCTAGTGATAATGAGTTAGGTTATGGATTCTTAATTAGGAGTTTATAATAGTTCTTTTATCGTCCAGGTGCAAGCTTAGAATAAACCAGCAAAAGAGTATTTCTAATTGGCAAGCCAACTCACTAAACAAGCACTATTGAGTTCAAATATGTAGGTTACAAATTAGCTTGTGGCTTTGAGCATCATAGGAGAAGATATCAGCAAAAATAACTAATCATCGTAAGAATTGAATGACTTAGAAAGAACAATTATTTAAAATATTCAGTAATTGAGTCTTTAAATACCTAAATTCTCTCTTTTGTCTACGTTTGCTAATAAAGTTATAGCTTAATTATCATAATTAATTTTTGGTGCTTAATAATAAAACAATGATACCACTTATAAAATGAAATATTTACATAAATCAAAACATTACTTGATAATACTGACTAAAGTATATAAAGCAACAACATCAGTCATTTACTCTAAAATAATGACATACATGTTTAAAATATGGTAGATTCTTTTAAAATTTTGAACTCAAGTGTTACTTTGAAGACAATCAACTCATAGGACGATTTTGACAATTATGATAAATTATCAAGCTAGATTGGAAATTTATTAAGTAATATTAGTTTACCAAACTAAGGCCAAACAATTCTTAATGGTAGTTTATCAACTCTTTTGTCTGATAAAGTAACACAAAAAAACTTATTTAAATATGTGTTAACTGTGAGTGATCCTGATTCAGAAAATTAAACTAGCGTATTTAGTGTTTCAAGAAACAATTATAATTAAAATATTTACGAAAATACTCCAGACTTTTAAGCTTATACATAACAATTAAAGAATATCAGTTAAAACTATACTTACTCTAAGAATGAAGTAATTTCGCCTTAGATTTATAACTCATCTTCTTCAACTAGATTAAACCAGTCGACAATTATTTATTAATTTAATAATACAAATTCTAGTAATTTGTATAATATGACTTGTCTCTAAAAAAATGATCTTTCATGGAGTAAAAAAAATTGCAATACCAATAAAATCGGTTCAAATAATTACATATGCCTTTGTGGATCCCAATAGCCAACGACTGTCATTGAAGATGTTGAAGATATGTTTTTAAAAAATAAAAATTTATAGACAGCGTTTGGAGAGCAAGGGTTATTGAATATAGCAAACTTTGATAATTTTTACATGTACGTTGTATTTTGGTTATTAGTTGGTTTTACTTCTACTTAAATTCTTTTATTTATTTTTGGAAAATTCCTAGATAAATATTCAGTAAAAATAAGATACATTAAAGTTCATAATGAGGAGTAAAACAACTTATTACAAAATAATCCTTAACAAAAAGAATAGCAATTATAATAAATCTAAGAAAATAATTAAAATGTAGATGAGAATTCTCAAATGGTAAATGATGACATATTCCAGAACTCTCCTTTTGCTTTTTAAATTAAAAGTAATGAAAATGATAAGATAGAGATAAACTAAAATCAACATGTTTCTACAGTTTTTGGATAGTAAGGTATTTAATTAAACAGGAGAAAAAGAAGAAAATTTGATTTATTAAGTTAAAGAAGCTCTAAAGAAAAAAACCTTGAACTTAATGAAGAGAAGGTTCAATCAAACTAATTGCAAGTAATCAAATAATAATCAAGTTAAAAAAGTACTGAAAAAATAAAAACATAACCAAGCTCACAAACTTAAATGATTGAAATTTAAGATTAAGAAGAAATTTAAAAAATGAATGTTTACTTGCAACTTTCTAAATTAAAGAAAATAGCAATTTTCCATTAATTTTTTAGTATCTTCTACATCTACGACAATTCGTTTTCAAGACCATTAAGATTCACTCTTCTTTATATAAAATCAATACACACATTAGTAATATCACTAATATTTTAAGGTTACAACATGCTCGTTTAGCAGATCATAATAGCTTTAATTAATAGTATATTAATGAAAATGGCATTTTTTGGAATTACCTATACATTCAAAAAAGGTTCAGTAGGTAAAGTTATATCCCTGGTTTTATAAATAGGAATTAGCTTGCTTTATTACTATGTAATATTAGCAATATCAAGTGGCAAAACTCCAAGCGAATCAAATTAATTCATATTCCTATTTTTAGTTTCTTTTCTAACCGAAATGGTATTCACTGAGTTAATAAAATCACTATGTATGATGTTTTTGATTCAATAGTATATCAAAAATAATAAATCTGAAAATATTTTAACAAAATTGTTTAATATTTTTGATTTAAAATAAACTATCATAAATATAGATGCTTGAAATGTGTATTTTTTATCATTTATGTTTTTTGTTTTTTTATATATTGAGACAAGTGATTATTAATTTTTATGGCTATCAAAATTTATATTTTTTTACAAAGAAAATTAAAAAAAGTTAATTTTTTTTTTGATATTTATTATTTTGACTAAAGAACTTTTTATCTATTTAATAAATGAAATATGATTAAATTTCTAACTATCAAAATAGTCAAAATATATTTTCTAAATTTTGATTTATTACAAATATAAAATATATAAAAAAACAAATTCTATTTTATATTTAAAAGTATTTTTCTTGAATTTATTCATAATATTCACCACACCTCTTAAGCATTATCAAAAAACTATTTAATTGACAACCAATCTTTTTAATTTAAGGTACTTGTTCTTTACTTAAAATTTCTGTAATTCGTTGATTTAATTGTTACTTTAAGTATATTTATTTATTAACAAAAATTAAAAACAAGTTTAAATAAAAAATAATGCAAAAAAATCGATAAAATGAAAAAAACCCATTTATGTTTAAAATAAATAATTTAAATAATAAATAAAATTAAAATTTTTTTGTCTTTAATTTATTTTTTATAAGAAAGCAGCTAAATTTATAAAACAAACTGATTTACCGAAGATCAAACTTCAAACTTAAGAGCTTACTGCAACTTGCTAAAGAAGAGGCTATACTTGATGCACCTTTGGGAAAGATTTGATTGCCACTTTTAAGTTATTTAAGAAATAGTAGTTATTTACTTCGTTAGTTAGAGGAAAAAAAAAAAAAAAATTTTTGTTATGATAAATTCGATTATGACTAAAACAACATTTTTATAAGAAAATAAATGATTTTAACTTAAAAAAGCCTAGGCTCAAATTCAAAAAAATAATTATAAATAAAACTTGTTAATTGCGTATTATAAAATTTAACAATAAAAACGAGTAAATTTTTTATACTTAAGGTTAAGTGATAAATTTAAGAGATTAGCATATTTTGCTAGAGCAAATCCTAAGTTTTATGCACCATTTGGACCTATTTAATTGCAGCTTTTAAATATTAAATAATATGTTTAATCAAAAAGAAAAAATAAAAAGAGAAAATATTAAATAATTTGATATTAAAGAAGAATCAAATCGTAATTAGTAAATGTCGTTAATTTAAAAAAATATAGTCATCATCAAAAAAGGAATTAATCGAACAAAATATGAAAAGAGAGAAAGAGCCTGACTGTTTTTCTTAATTAAAAATTCCACAATAGAAAAAATAATCCATTTTTACAGAAGATCAAGAGTCATATTTGAGATATTAGTGCAGTTTGCTAAAGCAGAGACTAAACCTGTTGTACCAATAGCGCCAATCAAATTGCCACTTATTAAATAAGGAGTTATATGGAAAAATGAACAAAGAAAAATCTTAAGTAATAAGATTATTGAAAAATTTAAAAATTACTTAAAAAAAAATTTAATAAAAACAGAATTTCAAAATAAATATATTTGTTTTTTTAAATTGCTTTTGTATTAAAAATATAACAAACTAAAAACACTTTTTTACCCAACATCAAGTGTCAAATTTGATAGATTAATGCAGTTTGATAAACCATTACCTAAACCTTGTGCTCCATTTACACAAATTTAATTGCCTCTATTTAAATATTTAATAAATATAAAAGTATATTTAAAAAAGAAAAAATAAATGAAAAAAAATATTAAATTATTTTATTTTGAATCAAAATAACAGTTTGTTTTGTTACATATTTATAAGATAAAAAGTTAATGAGTGAAAAAGTATTATAATTTTGTATTAAAAAGTATAAAAATTAAATAAAAGTTAACTGTATTTACTTAAGATTCAGTGTCAAATTTTATAGTTTAGAACAGTTTGCTAAACCAGAACCTAAACCTGAGGCACCATCTACACCAATTTAACAGCAACTATTTAAATATTAAATAAATAAAATTAGTAAGAAGGTAAAATTTAAGAAAAAATATGAAATGACAGGAATTTATTTAACTATAATGGTAAGATTAAAATTGATAAATAAAACTAAATCAAAAAATAATTGAAATAGTAAAAAAGTAGTATTTCTTTCTATATTGAAAAAATATCACAGCTCAAAAAAATAATCTATATCACCTAAGATCAAGTTTTAAATTTTAGAGATTACTGCATTTTCCTAAACCAGAACCTAACTCTAAAGCACCTTTTTGACCAATTTAATTTTATCTTTTTAAATATGAAGAAAGTATATTTAGTTATTTATTTAAAAGAAAAAAATATAAGAAGAAAAATATTAAAAAGTAAAAAATTAGTTAAATATTAAATGAAAATTGTCATTAATAAAGAATAAAACTATTAAATAACACGAGTAAAATATATTTTAAATTATATAAAAAATATCATAATCTAAAACAGGCAAATTGCTTTTACCTAAGCTCAAGTGCTAAATTTGAAAGATTAGAACAGCTTGCAAAAGAAGAGCCTAAAGTTGATGCACCTATTGCTTCAATTTAACTGCAGCTTTTTACAATAAAAAAAATAATTTATTCGCAAATTAGAAGAAAAAGTATCAAATTTAATAAATTTAAACCAAAAAACAAATCTAAAAATTGTTTAACTAGAAAAGCTCTTTATCAGAAATTAAAAGCAAAATAATTTAATAAAAAGCTAAAAAATGCATGTTTTTTATTATTTTAATTCTTGTTTTGTTAAAAAATATCAAAAAACAAAAGAAATAAAAATTTTACTTAAGATCAAGTCTCAAACATGATAGATTAGTACATTTTGTTAAAGCAGAGCCTAAGTTTAATATATTCTCTTAACTGATTGAGTTATAGCTTTTTTAATATGGAAGAACATAAAAATAAAATTGAAAATTAATATGGAATAATGAAAGAAAAATATTAGATAATATGAAATAAGTTTAAAAAGAAAGGAAAAGCAGAAACTAATATAATGGAGAAACGAAAAAGAGAAAATTAATATATAGAGAAAACAAAAATAGAAATTTAATTATTTATTTATTTAAGTAAAAAATAACAATTAGAAATAAAATTTACTTAAGTTTAATATGAAGATCCGTATGTGTTTCCAGTGAAGATTTTGAAAACTTTTTTAATTATAAAAATAGACTTTAGGTTTGTTTAACTAAAAAATAAAATATTACATCTTCTAAATCATCAAAAAATAAATTCTATTATATCATTTATTTTTTAGAAAGATATTGATTGAATAATTGTTTTCTGTTAATTTAATTAAAAATTGTAAGAATAATTTAACTTTATCAATTGTTGAATTGAAAACAAAAAATAGTAAATCTTCTAAATATCAAACATAAATTTAGATTTAATTTAAAAATAAATAAATATCTTCCATTTTCTATTCAATTTCCACACTATAAAATCAATATTTATACCACAAATTGCCTTAATACCTCAATAAGGGCTGCTACCCGAGTTGTGAGGTAGGTCAAAAAATGTCATTTTTAACAAAATTTCCATGATTCAGATTTTTTCTAATGAGATATTTAGTTTTTTTCATCAATAAATACAATAAATAATATTAATAAAATTTGTTATCTTTAACATTTCTTAATTTATTTAAAATAAATATAAAAATACAATTGTATCATATATTTATTTAATCATAACTTTTGGATTTTTATTTTTAAAATAAATCATTTTCTTTCAAAATATAATTTAACTATATATTTCATTATGTTTTAATATAAATATAATTTATCCCGCAAAATATAAATTAAGTAAATAATTATATTTATACTAATTTAAGATACTAATTATTTTCTTCTGAGACTAAAACCATGTCCTAATTTATGGGAAAACTCCTGAATAATTAATTAACTAATTCATTTAAATTTTAATATAATCAAGCTTTTTGTTTCAAAATTTCTCTCTAGTTTATTATTAATAAAAATAGTTTCTACTTAGTTCAAAGTATTATAAATTAATTATTATGATAAATTTTACTTAGAGATTTCTTCTGACATAATAGAAAAGCTATTTTAATCTTCTAATTCATTTTCTTCAATTTCTTATGAATTTTAATCTTCATTTTCATCAACATATTCTTCTGTTACAGATGACTCATCTGAAATATTATTATTCTCCTTCTGTTCTAATTCATTCTCTTCTATATCTTATGAATTTTAATCTTCACTTTCATCAATCTATTCATCTGTTACAAATGACTCATCTGAAATATTATTATTCCCCTTCTGTTCTAATTAATTTTCTTCTATATCTTATGAATTATAATCTTCATTTTCATCTACCTATTCTTCTGTTACAAATGACACATCAGAAATATTACTATCATTCTCTGAAGAAGAATCTAATTAATATTGTGTACTATCATTTAATTAGACTAATCTTACAATTTTGTAAAGTTAGCTTTGAAATAAAATTCTATTTTCAACCCTATTTAATATAATTTTATTTTAATTTTACTCATCAATATATATATGAATATGAATTTTTTAAAAATTTCTTAGAATGTTGTATTTTATTTGTTTTTCAAAATAGATAAAGGAATTAATCAATTAATAAAAAAGCTTTTCATTGAAAATTAAAGATATTCCTTAAAAAATTCAAATAAATTAGAAGAAATAAACTTTAATTTATTACAATCAAATGATAAAAAGAGTTTAATTTATTTTAAGTAGATTTTTTACTAAAAATATCACATTTAGATATTTAGTGACTTATTTAGAAAAAAGTGATGAAGAAAAAGTATGAATAAATAAATTCATATTCAAATCTAAAGTTCAAAATAAAATGATATTTTAATTTAAAAAGGTAAACAGAACTAAAAAGTAAATTATTCAAATAAAAACTTAAAAAAATTAAAATGTTTAATTTATTTTAAATTGATTTTTATGCTAAAAATATCACAATTCAAAGGAAATAAACTGTTTTTACAAGAGATTGAATGTCAAATTTTAGAGATTAACACATTTTGCTAAACCAGAACCTAAGCCTAATGCACCTTCATCACCAATTTGATTTTTGCTTTTTAAATATTGATATATAGATATTTAATCATATTCAAATTAAAAGATCAAAATAAAAGGGTATTTTAATTGAAAAAGGTAATCAGATTTAATAAGCAAATTAATAAAATAATACTTTAAAAATAAAAATATTTAATTTATTTTAAATTATTTTTGTGCTAAAAACATCACAATTCAATAGAAATAAACTGTTTTTACTAAAGATTCAGATTCAAATTTGAGAGATTTAAACATTTTGCTAAATCAGAACCTAAGCTTGATGCACCTTAATCACCAATTTGATTAGAACTTTTTAAGTATTGATGAAAATAAATATAGTAAATCAGTAATTTTATATACAAATAAATGATGAAGAAAAAGTGTGAAGAAATATATTTATTTTTTAAAAAACTAAAGTAAAAAGTTGTTTGTTTTAATTTAATAAGGCAACTAGAATTAAAAAGCAAATTAATCAAATAAAAGCTCAAAAAATAAAAAGATTTTAATTTATTTTAAATGGATTTTTATCCTAAAAATGTGACAATTCAAAAGAAATAAACTATTTTTACAAGAGTTCAAGTTTCAAATTTGAGAGATTAACACATTTTGCTAAACCAGAACCTAAGCCTGATGCACCAGAATCACCAATTTTATTATCACTTTTTAAATATAGATGAAAATAATGATATTTAATCAGTTATTTAGAATGAATAGATGAAGAAATAAATTCATATCCAAATCAAAGTTCAAAATAAAAGGATTTTTCAATTTAAAAAGCTAACTAGAATTAATAAGCAAATTAATCAAATAAAAATTCAAGAAATAAAAAGAGTTTAATTTATTTTAAATTGATTTTTGTGCTAAAAATATCATAATTCAATAGAAATAGGCTATTTTTACAAGAGTTCAAGTGTCAAATTTGAGAGATTAGCACATCTTGCTAAACCAGAACCTAAGCCTGATGCACCTTCATCACCAATTTGATTAGAACTTAATAAATATTGATGAAAATAAATATAGTTAATCAGTTATTTAGAAACAAATGATGAAGAAAAAATATGAAAATTAATTTCATCTAAACAAAAAACTCAATATAAAAGGATGTTTGTTTTAATTTAAAAAGGCAACTAGAATTAAAAAGCAAATTAATCTAATAAAAACTCAAAAAATAAAAAGAGTTTAATATATTTTAATTGGATTTTTATCCTAAAAATATGATAATTCAAAAGAAATAAACTATTTTTACAGGAGTTCAAGTGTCAAACTTGAGAGATTAACAAATTTTGCTAAACCAGAACCTAAGCCTGATGCACCAGAATCACCAATTTTATTATCACTTTTTAAATATTGATAAAAATAAAGATATTTAATCAGTTATTTAGAAAGAAAGGATGAAGAGAAAGGATGAAGAGAAAGTATGAAGAAATAAATTGATATAAAATGAAAAGGTCAAAGTAAAAGCATATTTTAATTTAAATAGGCAACAGAATAAAAAATCAAATTAATTAACTAAAAGCTCAAAAAATAAAAAGAGTTTAATTTATTTTAAATTGATTTTTGTTCTAAAATTATCATAACTCAAAAGAAATAAACTAATTTTACCACAGATTAAGTGTTAAATTTGAGATATTAACACATTTTGCTAAATCATTACCCATAACTGATACACCTTCATCACCAATTTGATTAAAACTTTTCAAATAATGATGAAAATATAGATGGCTAATCAGTTGTTTAGAAAGATAGAATGAAGAAATAAATTCATATTCAAATAAAAAGCTCAAAGTAAAAGGATGTTTAAACAGAATTAAAAATAAATTAATCAAAAAAAAAGTTTAAAGTATTTTAAATTGATTTTTATACTAAAAATATCATAATTCAAAAGAAATAAACTGTTTTTACGAGAGATTAAGTTCCAAATTTGAGAGATTAATGCATTATGCGAAGCTAGAACCTAAGACTGATGAACCTTCATCACCAATTTTATTATCACTTTTTATAGATTGATGAAAATATAGCTTGTAAGTGAATTATTTAGAAAGAAAGGATGAATAAAAAGAAATAATTTCCTATTCAAATCAAAAGCTCAGTACAAAAGAATTTTTTAATTTAAAAAGGCAACAAAAATTAAAAAGCAAATTAAACAAATAAAAGCTCAAAAAATTAAAAGAGTTTATTTTATTTTAAATTAATTTTTGAGCTAAATATATCACAAATTGAAAAGAAATAAACTGTTTTTACTAGAGATAAAGTTGCAAATTTGAGAGATTAATGCATTCGGCTAAACTCGAACCTAGGACTGATGCACCGAAATCACCAATTTTATTTTCACTTTTTAAATATTGACAAGAATATAGATTGTTTATCAGCTATTTAGAAAATCAAAAAGCCAAAATAAAAGGATATTATAATTTAAAAGGGCAATCAGAATTAAAAAGCAAATTAATCAAATAAAAACTCTAAAAATAAAAAGAGTTTAATTTATTTTAAATTGATTTTTGTGTTTAAAGATATCACAAATTAAATAAAATAAACCGTTTTTACAAGAGACTAAGTGTCATATTTGAGAGATTTACACATTTTGCTAAACCAGAACCTAAACCTGATGCACCTTTATCGCCAATTTGATTAGAACTTTTAAATGTTGAAGTAAGTATAGCTAGTTAATCAGTTGTTTAGAAACAAAGGATGAAATAAAAACTCAAAAAATAAAAAGAGTTTAATTTATTTTAAATGGACTTTTGTGTTTAAAAATATCACAAATCAAAAGAAATAAACTGTTCTTACTAGAGGTAAAGTTCTAAATTTGAAAGATTAATACATTTAGCTAAGCTACAACCTAAGACTGAAGCACCAGAATCACCAATTTGATTAGAACTTTTTAAGTATTGATGAAAATATAGATAGTTAATAAGATATTTAGAAGCAAAGAATGAAGAAAAAACATAAAGAAATAAATTCCTATTCAAATCAAAAGCTCAAAAATAAAAGAATTGTATAATTTAAAAAGTCTACCAGAATTAAATTAATCAAATAAAAACTCAAAAAATATAAAGAGTTTAATTTATTTTAGATTGATTTTTGTACTAAAAATATCACAATTTAAAAAAAAATAGAATATTTTTACGAGAGATTAAGTTCTAAATTTGAGAGATTAACACATTTTGCTAAGCTAGAACCTAAGCCTGATGCACCTTCATCACCAATTTGATTAGAACTTTTTAAGTATTGATGAAAATAAAGACAGTTAATCAGTTATTTAGGAAGAAAGGATGAAGAAATAGATTCATATTCAAATAAAAAGCTCAAAATAAAAGTATGTTTTAAAATTAACCAGAGTTAAAAAGCAAATTGATAAAATAAAAACTCCAAAAATAAAAAGAGTCTAATATATTTTAAATTGATTTATTGCTAAAAGTATCAAAATTCAAAAGAAATAAATTATTTTTACTAGATATAAAATTCTAAATTTGAGAGATTAACACATTTTGCTAAACCAGAACCTAAGTCTGACGCACCTTTATCACTAATTTGATTAGATCTTTTTAAATATTTATGAAAATATAGCTAGTTAGTGAGTTATTTAGAAAGAAAAGATGAATAAAAAGCATGAAGAAATAAATTCTATTCAATTCAAAAGCTCAAAATAAAAGAATGTTTAATTTAAAAAGCAAATTAATCAAAATAAAAACTCCAAAAATAAAAAAGAGTTTAATTTATTTTATATTGGTTTTTCTGCTCAAAATATCACAATTCAAAAAGAATAAACTCTTTTTACTAGAGTGTAAGTTTCAAATTTGAGAGATTAATGCATACTGCTAAAGCAAAACCTAAATCTGAGGCACCAGAATCACCAATTTTATTATCACTTTTTAAATATTTATGAAAATATAGATAGTTAATCAGCTATTTAGAAACAAAGGATGAAGAAAAAGTATGAAGAATATTAATTTTATACAAATTAAAAGCTCAAAATAAAAAGCTTTTTTAATTTAAAAAGGCAACCTGAATTAAAAAGCACATTAATTAATAAGATTCAAAAAATAAAAAAGTTTAATTTATTTTATATTCATTTTAATGCTAAAAATATCACAATTCAAAATAGATAAACTCTTTTTACTCAAGATAAAGTTCCAAATTTGAGAGATTAACACATTTTGCTAAACCAGAACCTAAGTCTGATGCGCCTTCATCACCAAAATGATTATTACTTTTTAAATATTGATCAATATATAGGTAATTAGTAAGTAATTTAGAAACAAAAAATGAAGAAAAAGTATAAAAATAAATTCATAGAGAAATCTAAACTTCTAAATAAAAAATATTTTTTAAAAAGGCAATTACAAATAAAAAGTAAATAAATAAAGTAAAAACAAAAAAAATAAAATGAGCTTAATTTATTTTTAAATTGGGTTAACTAATAATAAAATAAAATGAGATATAATAAATTTATTTTACCTGAAAAAAAGAAGAAGTTCAGTATAAGAAAAAAGCGAAGAGCTTAAAAACTTATTCATTTAAAAAATAAATATAAAAAGTAAATATTTAGGAAATAAACAACAATTACATCCTTTATATTGTTGAATTGCATTTTCTATTGTTTTTTTTTTTTTCTTAAAATTTTGAATAATAAATTTGAATAAATTTAATTAATTATAAAAATGTTAAGAGAATAGTTCAAAGTAAAAGATATTAGAAGAAAATCAGGATAAATTTATATCCTTTAATTAGATGTGGTAATAGGTCTTAAAATTACTAATATTCACTATTTTTTAGCAAAAATATAAAATAGAAAGCATATTTAAAATTTTTTTCTGAATTTGTATTTTTTTAAAAAATGGAAGTAATTATGAAGACTTAATATGTTAATAATAAATAAAATAATTAATGGATATTTATCTGATTTTTTTATCATTGCTTTCACTTATATATTAAAAAAATTAATTAATCAAAAAAGAAATGATTTTTTATTTTAGATTTAAATAATTATTTTTAAAAATAAAAAATATAAATAAAAATATTTTTCTTAAAATGAAAGCTGCTCATAGAGTAGCAATAAATTATAAAAATCATTTAAGCCTGTTCCATCAATATACATTATATTTATATATTTATTATATTGTATTTTTTAATTTACTACTATAATAACTTATTCAACAAAAATTAAAGATGTACTTTTTACAAATACTTATAAAATTTAATTTGGAATATTGCTATTTTATAATGCTATTTATTTTCTTAACTCATACATAATGATAGGAAATTTTAAAATAATTAGGAATTGGAAATTTCAGAATTAATGTGTGATTGTATATGAATATCTATTTGAGTAATTAATAATTCAAGCTTTTCATCGCTGAACTTAACATTATTGAGAGCTGTAGTAATATCAGGGTCATTTTTTTGAATAAGAATTTAATTTTGAGAGATTCAAGAAAATAATCTAAGACTTTTTTGTAACAGCCAAGTATTTGATTGCACTTCCTAACATAATTCAGAGATAAAATAAATATTCCTATTCATATTCTAAGGCTATTTTTTTATCACCAAGAGTTTTATACAATTTTCCAATTATAAACTAATGATCATTATTAAATTTTTTATAAACTTATTATATTTATTTTGTTACTTCAAGAGATTCTAAATAATATTTTAAGGCTTTTTTATAATCACCAAGTACCGTGTAACATAACCCAGCATCAAAAAGAGATGCAACAAGTAGATATTTATTTTCTTCGAATACTTCTTTTTGTATTTAAACTGATTCCAAATAATATTCTAAGGCCATTTTGTAATCATCAACTTCTTTGTAGTAAATGCCAAGTTGATTCAGAGATGAGGCAATATCATGGTGATTTTATATGAATATTTATTTTCTCATTTAAAGAGATTCCAATTAATATTATATGGCCTTTTTATTATCACCAAGACCTATGTAGCAAGAGCCAACATTTTCCAGTTATTTTGCAGTATTTGGGTCATTTTCTTTTAATATTTATTGACACATTTGAAGGGATTATAATGAACATTCTAAGGCCTATTTGTAATCACCAATAGACTTATAGTATATGCAAAGATTATTCAGAGATTAAATAATATCAAAGTGATTTTCTTTGAATATCTATTTTCTCATTTATAGGCTTTCCAAATAATAAGCTAAAGCCATTTCTTAATTGCCAAGATTTGAGTAGCAAACACCAACATCATTTAAAAGCATAGCAATATCAGGGTGATTTTCTTTGTATATTTATTAAAACATTTAAAGAGATTTTAGTTAATATTGTAAAGACTTTTTATCATCTAGGTTTAGATAAGATAATCCAACCTCATGAAGATTTTCAGCAATATCAAAGTGATTTTCTTTGAATATATATTTTCTAATTAAAAGTGACTCTAATTAATATACTAAAGCCTTTTTTTTATCACCAAGATTAAAATAGCATTACCCAACTTTATTTAGAGAGTTAGCAATATTAGGGTAATTTTCTAATAATAAATGTTTACTCATTTAAAAAGATTACAGTTAATATTCTAATGCTTTTTTGTTATCACCTAGATTTGTATAGCATTTTCCAACCCATTCTAGAGATGCAGCAATATGAGGATCGTTTTTTTTTTATTTTTATTTTCTAGACTAAATAATCTTAAAATTAAATTTTATTGCCTTTTTAAAATCACCAATATTGTAATAGCAAGTACTGATATTATATAGAAGTTGTATAGTATAATCACTGTTTTTTTAAAATATTTAGAGAAGTGTGTAATAAGATTCCAAGTAATTTCTTAAGGCCTTTTTTTAGTCACCTAGAATTTAATAGCCCTGCCCAATATTATTCTAAATAATTGCACAGTCAGGGTGTAAGTAGTATTCGTTTTTAATCTATTAAAATAATTAATCAGATTCCACAATATATTCTAAAGCCTTTTTATTATCTCCTAGATTTAGATAGCATAACCCAATGTTAACTAGAGAATCAACGATATCAATGTTATTTTCTTTGAATATTTACTTTCTTATTTAATGGGATTGCAATATATATTCTAATGCTATTTTTTTATCTCCAATATCGTGATAGCATATGCCAATAGAGTCAAGTAATATCGCAATACGAATTTCATTTTCTTTGGGTACTTATAGAGACAATTATAGAGATTCCAAAAAATATTTTAAGGCATTTTTGTTATCATCAAGGTATTAACAGATATCCCCAAGACTCTAAAGAACTGAAGCAGTTAGTAGATTATATTCGTTGCTAAACATTTGCTTAGCCAATTAAAGAGTTTCTATATAACATTACTAACTTTTTTAATATTCACCATTAAGAAGATAGTTATATGAGATATTTAAAATTGCAGTTAAAATTAATTACAGGTCATTTGAGTCAAGTTCATTTAAAGCAATTGAATTTTGTTAAATAGTTATCTGAGGAGAAATAGAATCATTAATACTAAAAGGAGTAGTTATTTTTATATAGTTATTATGACTGATTTTAATACCAAAAAGATAAAAAAGTTTTAAACTATAATAAAGCTTTAAGTTTAGTATATAGGGGATGTCTTTATTTTTATCATATGAAGATAATTCTAAAATATTTTAAATTTTTTAAATGTAATAATCTAATATTTCATTTAAATTATTCGTTTCTAATAGAGTAAAAAGAAATAATTCATGAATTTTTAAGCAGTCCTCTCTAGAAATCTTTCCAGGCTGAATCATATAATCATCAATCACTTTTTTAAATTTTTAGATACATTAGTCAGTTGAAAATTTTTCAAACACCTCAATAACTCTTTAAAGTGTCTTTCCTAAAGAAAATATATCAGATTTAAAATCAATATCAGGATCAAGCTATTTTTATTCAGGAGATTCAAAGTAAGGTGTTCCTCCATGAACTTAAATTTATAAACCATACTTTTTAATAGAAGACAGTCCAAAATCTGTGTAAACATAGTTTCCTTAGTTTGAAAGAAGAATATTTCCAGGCTTAATATCAAGATGAAGAATACTATATATTCTAAGCTATATCAATCCATCTAATAAATCAAGAATAATTTTAAATAATTAACTTTTTCTAAAGGATTTTTATTTTTAAAAGATAATTAACTCATCTGCTAAACTGTACTTACACTTTTCTAAAATTAAAACATGTATTTTAAGGTCATTATGTTTGATTTAAATAAAATCAATAAATTTGATAACATTTATATTCATTTCAAAAAGTTTCATTATCTCTATTTCTTATTTAATACCTTATTCGTTCATATCAAATAAAATTTTGAATATGAAATCATCATATTATGATTTATATTTTTTATATCCTTCAAATATCACTCCTTCTCCTCCTTTGTTAACATACTCACAAAGAAAAATGCCTTGTCCTTCTAATTTATCTAAAATATTTTTTTGTTTAAGCTAAAATTTTCTCAGATTTCTAGTTTCATCACAATAAGTATTAGCTAAACATTCTTAGCATTATCTGCTATGCTTTAACAAATTTATAAGTTGAAATGGTTTATCGAAATTTATTGAGTCGAAGAATTCTTAGTTCCAATATCTAAAAGAAAGTAACTAAAACTACTTTGATTTACTTTGTAATTTTAAAAAAGTATTTTTGGTCATAATTAAAATTTGTACGTTTTCAGATATTTTAATATGGCATTGCTCATTTTCTTTAACCTTATCATATTTTGTAATAAATTCGGCTTCTTCTAATAAATCTGATGTGTTTTTATAGTAATAAATTTTATATATGTAATCACATATTACCCCTTAATTATTTTGAAAATATCCAACAAACAAATCCATATTGTCTTAACTGAAGAATTGCTTGCATAAGAAATTAAAATCTCCTATTTCTTTAAATATTATGTCTCTATTTTTGATAAAATTCTAACTTAGAATTTAATTTGATTATTTGAATTTATCTTCACTCCATTTTCTAAAATTAACTATCGGCTGGATTACATGGTAATGGATTTCAGATAAATCATCATATATTAAGTTAATTTAATCTTGTTCATCTTCTTTTTCAAATTCTTCAAATTTATATTCTAGTATTTCAGAAATAATCTTATTACAATTTTCTTGAGTATCATTATCCGTAACTTCATCACTGCTTTGTAATTGATTTATTTTATTCAGTTACTATGAGGACTTCTGATCCTCTGTTAAAGGTTGGTAACAATCTAAAATGATAATTTATTGCATATCTGTGTTATTTTCATCTTCAATTATTGAAATATTTGGATTTTTCTATTAGATAACTTAGTCAATTTAATTAAAATTTTCTTAATTTTAACTTTCTAATTAATTTGAATTAACTTATTTTTATTGAATTTAATTTTCTTATAAATGCTTTTTATCATTTTATAATAGGTTGATTTCTAATTTTTGGTATTTTTTATCTATCTAATCTTATTGAATTAAAATCATCTAATTTTTTTCATCATATTCAATTTTATTGTCAGAGCTTTTTTTGTTTGCCACTTTAATTGTTTACATTGTACCTGAGTTAACTATACCAATTTCTATATGATTATTTTTTGTTTTTTCTTTGCTTTACCTTTTCAAAAAAGAAGAAATTTAAGAAAGGTTCTTTTTATTAATTGTTAAGTCAGTCTCTACATTAATATTTTTCATTTGCTTAATAGATTGAATATCCTTTTTAAATATAAAACTCATTTAATATATTTTATTACAAAAAGATAAAAGATAAAATAAATTTTAGAAATGTATTATTTATTTTTTACATCCATTTTTTTTTTGTTAATTTTCTGTTTGTTTTATTATTATTTTATTTTTTTTTTGCAGCTCTTTTTTAAGTATTTGTTTTTATATTTAATTTTTTTTTTTAGATACTCCACTCTTTTTTAATAATTTTTAATTACTTTAAATTACAATTTTATTAGTTTACTTAAAATTTTTAAAACAGATTTAGAAATAAAAAATTTGGAAAAATATTTCTTTCTAAAATATTTAAAATTTTAATATTAAAAAATGTAAAAACACGGTATATAAAACTCACTTTTTGTAATTTTTATGGTAACTTACTCTAATTGTTAGATTAAAAACTTTTAATTTTTTAGGTTGAATCTGTATTAAAATGTTTTTTTTTATATATTTTAAATTTTATTTGATTTTATAAAAAATAATTAAATATTTATTAATACTTTACTAAATAAATATCTTTAAGAAGATATAGCTAGCTTATGATTTATAAATAATATAGGTAAGTGAAAAATGTATTATATTTAAAATACTTAAAAAATAAATTTAATTAATATCTATTTAAATGAATTTTATTTATTTGTTCAAAAAAAAAAAAAAAATCAGTCATAATTTGAAGTTACAACATTTAATATAAAATATTAAAAAACATATTTTACTTATTATTAATTATCATTATTTGTATAAAATTTGCTTAATTTATAGGTAGTTCTTTCATGCCTTCATTTAGTAACTTACTAAATATTTTCTAACTTGATTTTTGAATCACTATTTGTGATCTCTCTCTGGCTATTGTCACTTCTCCCTTTTGTTCATATATTTTTTTTGATTAATTAAATTATTTTAATATTAATTTTTTCGTTTAAAATAAATAGTTAATTACCTGTGCTATTCATTTAATTAAAATATAAACAATTAATTAAGTTATTTGTCTTTCTTTTAGTTTTTTTATTTTACTCTAGTTACTATTTATAAAATTTTATTTAATATTAATTGTTTTAAAAAAAATATTTGATAACATAATATTCTTTATTTATAATTGTAAAAATTTATTTATCTTAAACTAAAAATTAATTTATCTTACCAATTAATTTTTCTGTTTGTTTATACCAATAAGTCATATTTTATTTAAGTGTATAATACCAACTTACAAGCTATTTTAATTTAGATATTATTTAAGCTAAATTCTAAAAGAATTCATCTAAAAATAAATCAATAAATTTTACTATTTTTTTTAGGTTTAATCAGATTCAATATGTTTTGTTCAAAATTAATGATAATAAGCAAATAAATAGCTAATTAAGTAAGTACAAGCTTTATTTTAATTGTATTATTTTCAAACTTTTTAAATTAGATTTTTGAAAATTTTACTATCTATTTTAATTAAAGCAAACTTATTATGATCATATATATGTGTTGTAAGTAGTACGTAAACTCGCTATTTAATAAAATTTCGAATTTGTTATTTCCTCATCTTCTGAGCACATCTATTCAAAATGTTACCAACTATTTATTTTAAATATTAATTTTTGTATTTTTTTTTAGATCAACCATTTATAATTTATTTTACAGGCTTTATTTAGGATTCGATTTAAATAAATGAATATCTTCTTACTAAACTTTTAGCAAATTTACCGGCTATTTAAATAAATATCTCGATAAAAGCAAAAGCAATTAAAAGTTTAAATAAATTACTATCTATTTTTATAAAAAAAGTTTATGTTAAATTTCTTAGTAATTTTTAAATTCTTTTACTATCTATTTAAATTAGAACTTAATTTAGAACTGCTAGAAACCAATAGGAATATTATTTTTACCTTCTGTTTTAAAAGACACATTTTAAATAAAAAAGAAATTTAAAATATTTATTACGGTCTAATTAATTTGATAGTCAATTAAATATAACATCTTTTTTAATCCAAGCTAGATCAAATCAAAAAGTTATTTACTTGCTATTTATTTTTATTATAAGATACAATAAATATCTTGTAAAAAATATTATTTAAAAATATTACTAACTATTTAAGAAAATTTAGATTTTCTAAATAAAAAAGTATTAACAAATTACATGCTATTTTTAATAAGATATTTATTTAATTTAAGATCATCAATGGAAATTAATTAATTAATTACTCTTTACTGTTTTAAATATAAAAATTATTTAGTTTATTAGTATTTTGCAAAATCTTTATTTATTCTAGCAAAATAAATTTTCTATTTGAGTACATTTTTATTCTCAGCATTTTTTGAAAAAAATTATTCGAAAATTCAAATTTAGAGATTTTTATTTTAAGTTTTATCGATCAATTAATTAATGAAATCAAGTGAAAAAGAGATGGTTTTTATGAAATAAATCTTTAGAAAATCTATTATTATTCTTTTTTAATTTTATTTATTTTTCAATTATTATTTTTATCATAAATCTAAGCTATTTTATATATAAACTATCTAGCAAAAAAATTTTTTAGCATATTTAAAACCAACCATATTGCTACTCTGTTTATTCAGAATCTTATAACAAATGTAACTCTGAATGAAATATGTGAATTACCTATTTTAAATATCAAATTAATTTTTCATCTTATAAATAAATATAAATCCAAGAATAATTACCCGAAGCTATTTTAAATATGAAAATAATAAATAATTTATGCCTTCTTGTTAAAAATATCTTTAATGATTAATTATCTATTTACCAGCTATTTTAAATAAAAAAAATCATTTAATTTATTCAGTGTTTTCTTATGAAAAAATATTATAAAATTAATTACATTCTATATTGAATATGATATTTTTTAGTTGGCTCATTCAACAAGTTTTTACAAAGAACCACTGAAAAATGTAAATTACCCGCTATTTTTAATAAAATTAATTTAATCAAAAATAATTGAAATTTGTTAAAAATAATTACCAGCTTTATTAAAAAGGAGAAAGTTAGATTATTAGTTGTTTATTTATTCTAAGCTAATCATAAATGATTTAAAAAATTAGTTACCGACTATTATAGATTACAAATTTATTTGATCCTTCATCTTCTTATTGAAATTATTCAAAATTTATTACCAGCTTTTTATTTAAAACATTAAGATTATTTAATTAAATATTCAATCACATATAAATTTATTCAAAGATATTAATAATTTAATCACCAGCTTTTTATTTTAGTTTATTTGTTCATTGATTCATTTTTTTCAACTTAAAATTGATTCAAAAATTAATATTACTAACTATTTTAAATATTGTTATCATAAATTAATTTAATAAAATCATTTTCAAAATTTATATTTTTTAAATTACTGCCTATTTATTTTATTAATAAGAACGGTCAAATAATATCATCACATTTGAATGAGATGTCATTTAAAATGTTCCTTACCATCTTTTTTCAATTTAAAATAAATTAAATATACTTTAATTAGTATGATATAAATATCTAATTACGGACTAATATGAAAATTAAATTTAGACTTTTCTTCTAATCAAAAACCATTCAAATATATTAATTACATGCTTTTATTATCGTTTTAAATTTATATTTTTAATTATGCATTTTCAAATTAAGAATGATCAGAATAATCAATCAATCATTTACGTCCTTTTAGAATATAAAATAAGTTATATTATTTATTTGAGAAATCATAATAAATTAATTACGCTCTAATTTCAATATAAAATTTATTTGTTTGATAGTTAGCTAACTCACTAAGCATCTTCTTGTCAAATATTATCAAAAAATGTTACGGGCTATTTTAAAATAGAAATTTAGTCAGCTTCTAAAAGGGTATTTTTGTAAGCATTTCATTCTAAAATATTACTAACTATTTTTATAAAATAAATTTTGTATTAAAATATTAATAAATTTACTATATTACCAGCTATTTAGAATAACAAATTTTATTTACCATATTTGATTTAAATTTTTATATAAATAATTACAGCCTTTTTTATCGAAGAAAATAATTCAAGATATATATCTCCTCATGAATCATAAATCTTTCTTAAATATTTTTACTTCCTATATTAGATATATAATAAATAAAATATTAGTTTATTTTTCAAGTTTTTCTATTAAATAATTTATCTTAAAATTAAAATTTGAATTACTTTAGACTTTTTTGAAAAATAAAGTTAATTAATTCTCTGTATTATGATCACAAATAATTTCTAAATAATCACCTAGCATTTATTTATTTATATTTTCAAAATAAAACATAATAAATGTGTTTATTTTAGATTAATTAAATATTTCACCAGCTATATTTTTAGAATCTTCTTATGAATAATCATTCTAGAATATGAGTTACCTTCCACTATTTAATAAATGGAATTTAATTTATCATTTATGAATAAAAAACTTCTCAAATTTATATTGATTAATTACTCCCTATTTTAAATTAGAAATAAATTTCAGTATAGATTTTGAAATAAAAAGATATTAATACTCTCTATTTATTATGAAAGACCATTCACAATCCTATCAAAAATGAAAAGCCATTCTAACAAGAATATAAATTACAAGCTTTTTTGATAGTAATTCAATAAACTCATACATAAATTTTATATGTTAGTTACTTGAAGCTATTTTCGATATAATATTTAATTCAGAATACAATCTAAGATTATTATAAAATATTAATCACGGGCTATTTTGAAATTTAAATTATTTCATCATCATCATCCTTTAATCTTCTATTATAAACTTTCAAAGTCATTACAAGCTATTTTTATTTTTGATTGTATAAATTTATTTAATCATTTAACCTTAAAAATCATGTAAATGATATTTAATTACCTATTATTTTATTTATAAATTTAGTTTTAGATTTTCTTAAAAAAAAACTATTCTAAAATGCTAAATAATTACTTTCTATTTTTTCAATTAAAATTAATTAAGCATCTCCTATTAAAATATCCAATTATTTAAGTTACTGGCTGTTTAGAATGTAAATAAATATAAGTTTATTAAATAACTTAGCATGTATTTATCTTTAATTCAAAGTCATTGATTACTTACTATTATGAATATTTAATATTGTATTTTAAGTATATTTTTAGTTAGTATATTGATATCAAAAGTATTAATAATAATATTAATTACTAACTATATTTTTTATTATGAGTTTAAATTAACAGTAAAATTCCTTCAAATCAACTCTTTAGATAAATAAGTTACCAGCTATTTGTTAAAATATTTAATAAATAAATAAATTGTCCTCAAATTAATTAGAATATTAATCTAATATTTTTTTTTTAAAATTAACAAATCTAGAATTCTGAACATATGACAAAAAAGTTGAATAAAAATTTAAATTACCAGCTAATTTATAATTTGAAACACACTCAATTTAATAATAAAATCTATATTCTAATCATACCAATAGCTATTTTAATAATTAATTAGTTAATTTATTTAAGAAAAAATCAATTAAAATATTACAAACTATTTTCAATTAGTCAAAAATGTGATTTTTTTTAAGGTTATTTAATTAACTAACTACCAGCAATTCCTTTATCAAATTTAATCCATAAATTAATTATTTTCAAACAGTTCTTCATTCAAAAAAATACGAATTACATCCTATTTTCAAATTAAAGTGAATAAATAAATAATTTATTGTAAATAAAATTAGAAAATAAATTTTACTCTTATCTAAATAATTTGAATTTTTATTTTATTCTTTATTTTTTCTCCTCAAATTCTTGTCAAATTATTTATTACTCCCTATTGAGAAATTAATTTGAGATCCATTTTAAATAAATAAATAAAAAGGTATGAATTGTTTACTTTTCTCTGGTAATATTTTATCAGAATGTTTTATTTACTACATAAAGTTCGTTTTGAAACAAATTTTAGTTTATTACTCGCTTTGTTTATATTGATGTTAATTTAATTTTCTTAAAGTATTAAAAATTTTAATTACATGCTAATGGATTAATTTAATTAAATAATTTTTCCTATGACCTTACTAAAATTATGTAGTGAATAGTTACTTGCTATTTATTTATTTTTATTAAAGATGCAATGATTAACCAGTTTATAATTAAAATAAAGAAGTTACTAGCTATTTTTGTGAATTTTGATTTATTAATTTAATGTTTATCGATTTAAAAATGAGATTGATTACATGCTTTATTATATTTAAATTAATTAAACATTTTATCTTAAATATTTTTAATGAGAATACTTGCTATTTTAACATATCAATGAATATGTTTTCTTAAATTACTCATTAAGTTTAAATAAATATATGTACCCACTGTTTAAATAAATATTTAACCTTTTATTTCTATCTAATTAAAGATTTAATCATAATTTACAGCCTAATAAGATTAAAACTTTTATATTTCTTTCTGTTTTTCAATAACTTAATTATAAAATTACTAACTATATTCACATTTTTAAAGCATATAATTAATAACTGTTTTATTTTTCAATCTAAAATTTTACTATTTGCTTTTTTTATAGTAAAATTTATATTTAAAATTTTAAGAAAGTTGTTTAAAATATTTTACTATCTGTTAATATTATAAAATGAACTGATTGTTTCAGTCTGTCCTCAAATAATTTACTATCTAAGTAAGAAAATAAATAATGATTTAAAATAATAAATAAATAAACGAAAAAAATTACTCATCGCTTTAATATATTAAAGTTAATTTTTATATCTTTCTTCTTAAAATATTGAAACCATGATTTTACTGACTATTTAGCAAGTAAAATAAATTTCAGCCTAAGTAAACATTTTTGAAATTATTACTAGCTTTTTTTATAGAGTAAATAGAAAGAAACTGGAGTTTAAACAATGTTAAGAGAGCTGCAAAAAAAGTACAATCTTATTTATTTTTAAATAATAATTTAATTTTTTTAATTAAAATTAAAATATTACGGGCTATTATTTATTATAATTTGATTGCAACTTTTTATTTATCTAAGAGCTAAAAATGTACATTCTATTTTTTTATTTAGTTATTTACTTACTAAGTTACTTAATTGTAGAGAATCTAGGAAAAATTACATACATGCTGTTAATTTAAAATTTGATTATTTTCAATAGAACGAAATGTTTGTCTGTGTGTTACTTCTTGTTGCCAATACTTTATTATTTTGTTAATATTTACTCAAAAAATTAATAATGATACCTGTTATATATATTGAATATTAAAAGAATTAACTCATCTGATTTTTCTCATTTAAAGCATTCTATAAAAATATTTACTCTCTAATTTATATTTGAAAATGTATTTCATAGTTTGAAAAAATATTTTGAAATGAATTACTCTTGCTTACTATTTTGTTTTTGATAACTATTAGAGCTTATGATAATCAATACTTACATTCTATTTTTAGTTTTAATTTTTTTTAGTGGTTTTAGTAAAAAAATTAAAAGTTTTTACTTCCTGTTTGAAGAGTTATATTTTATTAGATATCCATGAATGCCCTGAATTAAATTAATAATTACCCTCTAATTAAATTTATTTTTAGATTCTACAATTAAAGAATAAATTCATTTTTACATCCTATTTAAATGTTATAAATCTTGTTAAATAAATCACAATAAAATAATTCTAAAATATTACCGTCTATAAAAAATATATTCCCTAATCTCTAGTGAAAAATAAGTTCAAAAATACTGACTTTTATTAAAAAAGATAATTAGACATCTTTAATTATTTGAAAAAAATATCAAATTCTACTCGCTGTTTTTTAAGGATAGTATTCAAATTAAATAAAGATTCTAAAATAATATTTACTCTCTTTTTAAATAAATATCAAATTTATTCAGATTTTGAATTTATAAAAATATTAAGTTACAATCTTTAATTTTTTAAAGATAATTTATTTTGTTATTTATTTTTCTAATTCATTTGATCATCTAAATGATTACACTCTATTTTTTAAAATAGTAAATTGAACTGAATGTTATAAGAAAAAAAATTAATTAATTACCCTCTTTTATAAATATTGGATCTAATTTACTATCTTTTTATCAATAAATAAATAATTCTTAAGTATTACATCCTAATATATTTTAATTTAATTATTTTATTTAAAATATTAAAAATTATTAAATACTTCCTATATTAATAAATTTATAAATCAGAGAGAGCAATTTATCTTCTAATTAATATTACGAGCTAAAATAATATTAGAGATAATTATTATAATATTTGCTTTCTCAAAATCATCAACTAAGTTTACATGCTATTTTCAACATTTAATTTCATATAAAATTTCTTGTTAAACATCTTCAAAAATATTATTAGATTACAAGCTATTTTATTATTAAAATTAATAAATTAAAATACTTTTTCTAATCATTTTAAATTTATTTGCTGATTTTAAAGGGAATTCAACATCATTCTTACATTAAGTATCATTAAAAATAAAAATTAATTAATTACCGATTTTTTCAGAATAAAATTTAATTTATTGTCTATATTCTCATCAAAATAAATTTAAAAATACTAACTATTTTAAAAAAGAATAAATTAATGTATTTTATTTAATATTTATAAACTCCATAAAAGCAAAAATTACTGTCTATTTGATATAAATTCCTATAGATATTCTCTCCAATTTAAAAATATGGAAAATATTTACAATCTATTAATTAATTAAAAAAAAAATTAAAGATAAAAAAAAAAAATGAAAATATTACTTTCTTTTTTAGAGTAAGTAAAATTGATTTATTAATTAATAGAATATTATAAGTGACTAGATTAATATACCCTCTATTAAGAATAAATTATTCAATAATAATATTTAAGTTATGCCCATATATCTTCTTTACTTCCTATTTAAATTTAGACAAAAAAAATTATTATCTTAACATTTAAATGATATAAAATTATTTACTATTTTCTAGATTTGATAAAAAAACTTAAGAAACAAGCATGTTCAAGCAAAAGCAATTTTGAAAAATAAAAATAACTTGCTATTTAAATAAAACTGTAGACATATATAGATAATTAGTTTAAAGTATCTTGCTCTATATTTCTAAATATTGAATTTTTTTTTTTTTTAATTAAAAATATGACTATTTATTACTAAAGTAAATACTTTAACTATCTTATCTGTAACTTTAATTTTTTAATTCAATATATAAATTTTAAATATAAAAGTATATGTCAACCAACATTCTTAAAAAAAACTTTGATTAGTAAAATTTATTTAGTAAATAATTGGCAATCATTTTTTATTTTAATAAATTAGAAATTTTGTAACAATTTAAATATATTTGCCATTTTTTTTACTTTCCAAGCTGAATATTATTGTTTTCTGGTCTTTCAGGATAATTTGGATTTTGATTGAGTGAATTTTTCTTAGAATTTAAAATTTATTTTTAATAAGTATTTAAACCATTATTTTCTATACATCTTGAATTGTAATTCCCTATTTTAATATACATTATTTCATTTATTTTAATAGATTGAATTATAAAATTTACTTAAAGCTTAATTTGCTCATCGTTTTCATTTACAGGTCCCTATTTAAAAAGTAAATTATTACATATAATTATTAGGATGAGTCTTTAAAATTACTTCAAGGTTCAATCTCCCTTCCTTTTCCATATTTTTCTTATCTTTTCCTCAATTTCCTATTTTTACTAAAAATTTGACTGCTTTAGTTATGCTATGAGTACCTCCTGTTGAAATTTATGAATCAATTAGTAAACAATTAAATAAATGCTCTTAAGATACTTATAGTTGAAATTTCTACAAGTCAGTTTGCATATTTCTTATTTTTTCATCTAAATTCGAGATTTCCTATTTTTGTGAAAAATTATGTCTTTCTAATGATTCGATCAGTGTCTCCTGATAAATTTTTATTGATAAATTTATTATAATTTTTCATTTTAAAGATAACTTATTTTGTTTGATGTTCATTTATCTTTAAGTTGATTTCCTGAATGAATTACTATTCATTTTTTCTATAAAAAAATTTATATCGTTTTTTTAAAAAAAATAAATTACATAATGGGATAAAACTTATCTGAAAAACTCTATACGAACTCAAATTCTTTTTGATATTCATTAATTAACTTCTGATCTGCTGCTCCATCCATCACTTCAATAAATTTGCTATCTAACTTGAATTCTAAAGAAAAAATTCCTTTTAATATTATTAAAACATCCATAATATGCAATCTTTCTCTTGGAACAAATTTAGTTAATCCATCTATTACATACTAGAGCAATCTTTAATACTTAAAATTTTCAAAGTCGCTGCTATATTTTACAGGTTTATGCTTGTTAAATATAAGTTTAGTATTGATTCCTTAGATCATAGTATATAAGATGTAACCTAATTTTCAAGCCATACAAAATAGATATTGATGAAAATATTTATTTTACTATTAATTAGTTACCCAAAGAGCAAGCATCACTCTTTAATAATTAATATTAAAATTATTAATATCAGATTATTTATTGATAAGTAAATTACTCTATTGCTTGGTTCTTTCTTAACTTATATACCAAGTTTTGCATATTCCTCAGCATACACACTAATTTCTGCTACATCATAACATTCTGGTGCCTTGAATAAGACATTTCCTTACTATATATATTAATTAATTAATAATCGAATGAATAAATGAATTAATAGTAAGGAGTTTCCTTTTTATAAATTACGTATTCATTCATAGAATATCCTGATTTTTTAGTCAGCTACTCTGCAAACCCGAAATCAGCTGATTTAATAAATATTTGAATCAAATTAAATCTAGAAATAGTTTGTTTATTTAATATTTACAAATGATGGCGTTCCCATTGTAGTCAATTAATATATTGTCCATTTTAAGATCATTAATAACGCATTCGTTAGAGTAAATAAAATATAGTCCTTCAGCAATGTCTTTAGCATATTTGATAGCAGAGATCTCATTTAGCTTCTTATTATTATTTTCGAATATTTGCATCAGAGTTCCTTATAAAATAATTTGTTCTATTTATGATATTTAAATTAAAATTATCTACCTTAGCATTCAGTCAGAATTAGATAGGTAAATAAGTTTCCTTCTATTTACCCCAAAAGATTGACAACATAAGGAGAACCTTTGCATTTATTGAGCATTTCTATCTCTTTTTATACCTATTTGATGTTTTCATCATCATCTTTTCCTTAAATATCTCTAATTTGAACCCCTTTAATAGCATATCTCCTGTTAGTATTCTTTTCTTTAGCTAATAAGACTAGTCCTTGTGCTCCCTCTCCTAAAAACCTAAAATCAACATAATCTTTTTTTGATAATTCACTAATCATAGTTTAGTAAGTCTAATTTGAGCTAGGCTTCAAATGGGGATCTTAAATATCCGAAACTGTTAATTATTTTATTAAATAGATAATATATTTATCTTAAAACAGAGATAATTTTTATGCAAGTTAGTAAGTAGATTATGATTAACCGAGCGAGCAAATTCATTGATCTAATCTAAAATTCTAAATAGTAATATTTGATTTTATAAAATTTGTTTACAAACTAATTCAGGCTTATCAAGCATCTGAATACCCTTCTCCTTATACATTTGCCTTATCTTTTACCTATTTTCAAAATGCGTAAGCAGCTTTTATTCTACTTAAACATTTTGCTATATATTTCTTTTCATTGATCTTTACTATTTACTAATTACTTTTTCCTAACTTTTTGACGTGAATTAATTTATTACAAAGTTATTATAAAATTCAATCAATTGTTAATAGTCCAAATTTGCATCTAAATAAATATCAGTCCTATCAATCAAATTTAGTCAAGATTGTAATCATTTTTTAATCAAAAAAAATGGAAATGGTGGTGGAAAAAATTAGCAGAGATAAAATATAATCTTTTGAGGTTTAGAGAAAATAAAAATAAAATCATAAATATATAATTTTAGATTTAATATATAGAAGAAGAATTTTAAAATAAAAAACACTTAATTAATTTTGTGTTACTTTAACAGATTAAATTTTTGTCGACTCTCATATTATACATCATGTTACTAATAAATTTGATCATTTCGAATAAATAAACATCGAATTAAATATTTTATCTTTTATCAAATAATGTAGTTTATAAAAAATCTTATTAATATTGAATAATAAATTTTTAGAAAATAATTTAACAAAATTAAAAAATTTCAAAATTTGAAGAGAAAAGTTGGTGCTGACTTCACACCTGAAGAATCTATTATATCCTATCCAAATTTATTTTTATTAAAAAATAAATAATTAATTCACAATTTTTATAATTAATTAAATTTCGTTAAAATTTTTTCTACATAAACAAAAACAAAATAAATGATATAATAGAATAAAAGTTTTAATAAGCTAGAAGATGTAAGTATTTATTTTGTAAGTAATTACTATTTAATTTTATTTTTAATATTAAAAAAGTTTTTAAACTCTTCTCATTAAACTCATAATCATCTCAGTATTGATCTCGGGTAAATTTAATATATAAAAATTATTCTTATTAATTTTATCATTATTATTAATTTAAATTTTTTTTCTAGAAATATTCTCATAAATATTATTATTTATTTATTCAAATTTATATTTATGTTTTTTATCTAATTCTTTATTTTCAAACCTTACTTAAATTATTTCATAGTTTATTCTTAATTCATATATTTTATCCATTTTTCCTTCTAACTAATTAATATTTTCTTGAATATTTAAAAAGTTTGAATTAAATTGGCGCAAATGGTGCCTCAGGCTTAGGCTCTGCGTTAACAAAATGCACTAATCTCTCAAATTTGACACTTTATTTAGGGTAAAAACAGCTTATTTGTTTTTAAAATAATTGTATTAATATAAAAATGAATTAAAACTAAAACAATATTTTTACTTGATTGATTTACTTTTTGATTCTGATTATGCTTTTTAATTTAATTCATTTTCCATTTTCAACATTTGCTGATATAAATTATTTAATAGTTTATTCTTATTTCATATTTTTTATTCTTTTTTCCTTCTAACTAACTAATATTTTCTACAATATTTAAAAAGTTGGAATAAAATTGGTGATGAAGGTGCCTCAGGCTTAGGCTCTGCATTAGCAAAATGCACTAATCTCTCAAATTTGACACTTGATTTAAGGTAAAAACATCTCATTTCTTTTAGATTGTATTAATATAATAATGAATTTAAACTAAAACAATATTTTTACTTGATTGATTGATTTACTTTTTGATTCTGATTATGCTTTTT
>JH720062.1:0-231610 GCA_000231845.2 Tetrahymena malaccensis 436 | reverse complement strand
CTTTTTACTTGATTTAAATAATTTTTGGTTAAGATTATGATTTTGATTTTATATTTTTAAGATAAAGATCATAAAAATAAACAAAAATTATTATATTTATCAAAGTTTTAATTAAAATATTTTTTTTTTACTTTTATTTTATTCATTAAAACTGATCTTTAATATCAATTTATAGGTTTAGTAAAATTAATGGATCACAGAAATTAAACATATTGAGCAAGTACCTTAAAGCTAAAAGATTAGTTGTCAAAAAAATAATTTTATGATAAAGCTTAAGTGATAAACAATAGATAAATAGAATTGATATATTAAAAAAATTTTTTTAAATATAAAATAAATTGATTTATTTATCTTTATTTTTATATTTGTAAAACCAAAAATTAAACTAAGAATATAAATTTATGATTGTTTTTATTAATATAAATTTAGAGAAATGGTAGATTTATAAAAAGACTATTAAAAATTTATTTTTTTATTTTTTAAAAATTAAAGTTTTTTAAACACTGAGTGTTCCCAATAAATTTTGGTCGATATTTTCATATTTAACACAAAAAATTATCCTATTCCTACTTAACTATGAAGATAATACAAAAATAAAATATTGGTGTTGGAATTAATTTGCAAGGATCCTATTTAAGCAGAAAGAACATTTTTTAGTATGATTTCAGCATATAGATTATAAAAGCAAACATATTAGATAGCTGTATTTCTTATCAATAACTAAATGATAGAAGATAAGTAATAGGAAAAATTCATAAAAGAGTTGATTGAAGTAAATTTCATTTAGTTTATTTGAAAATGCCAACATGAAAATTAAAAAACTTGAAATAAAAATAAATAAAAAAATATATAATACTAGTTATTAAATGATAAAAAATTAGATTTAATTAATCTCTATTTTATTTTTAAATATTATAAATGTTTTATGTATTTATTTATCTTTTGTTTTGCTAATTTAATGATTACATCTATTTAACTATCTATCTATTTATTTTAATTAAGTTTTTTTTCTAGCATTTTACTTTATTTTTGCTATTTATAATAATTATATTTAATTTTAATAGTTTTATTTGTTAGTTAATTTTAAGAAAGTTAAAAGAATGTGATTTGGGAGATATATGTTCAAATCTTATGGATATTTCTCATATGATCTGACTTGGAAAGAAATTATTGTGCCTTCTCATTTTTACCTAGAAATAGATAGCATGTCCCAATATTTTTATGAGACTTAGCAATTGATGAGTGATCTTTTTTAAATATTTATTTTCTTATGAAAAGAGATTCTAATTAATATCTCAAGGCTTATTTATAAGAACTAATATAAAAATAGCAGGTACCAACATTATTGAGAGATAATGCAACTAATGGGTGATTTTTTTAGTATATTTATTCTCTCATTTAAAGAGATTTAAGTTCATATTCTAATGCCTTTTTGTGATCACCTTTAGATGAATAACAGACCCCAATATTATTTAAAGCTTCAGCGATATCAGGGTGATTTTTTTTGTAGACCTATTTAATCATAATAAGATATTCTAACTAATATAATAAGGCCTTTTTGATGTCTTTAGAACTTTAGTAGAAATCACCAAGATTTTGATAGCAATCACTAACATTATAAAGAGATATCGCTATAGAAGGGTGATTTTTCATGAATATTTATTTTTTCATATTAAGAGATTTAAGCTAATAAATCAATGCCTTTTCGTGTTAATCAAGATTTCTGTAGCAACTACCAATATCATCTAAAGTTATTGCTACATCAATGTGATTATCATTGAATAATTTTTCTCTCATTTAAAGAAATTTCTGCAGATATTTTAAAGCCTTTTTGTTATTTCCTAGTTTTTTATAACAATTTCCAACATTACTTAAAGAAACCGCAACATTAGCATCATCAATTTTTTATATTTACTTAATAATTTAAAGACATTCTAGTAAGTATGCTAAGGCTTTTTTATTATTATCAAGATCAAAATAGCACAAGCCAACCATATTGAGAGATTAAACAATAATAAGTTGATTTTCATAATTTTAATTTCCTATGAATATTTGTTTTCTCATTTGAAGAGATTTATATGAGTTCTCTAAAGCTAATTCTTTTTTACCAAGGTTTCTGTAGCACAAACCAATTTAAAAAAATTATGTAGCAATTTAAGGATGATTACCTTTATATAATGATTAGAAATCTTTCAAATACTACAATTATAAATCTAAATCTTCATTATTTTAATAATTAAGATTCATATTGTTAAGAGACTAAGCAAATTATGGGTGATTTATTTTGTAAATTTATTTACACATCTCAAAAGATTATTGTTAATATTATTAAGCCATCTATTAATTACCGAGGTCATAATAGCATTAACCAACATTATTTAGGGATGTTACAATCAATGGGTGGCATTATTTGAATATTTATAAGTGAATTTTAAGGGATTTTTCAAAAAATTTTAAGGCTTTATTTTTTTTACCAAGATTTTACAAACAACTACCAATATTATTAAGAGACAAAGCAGTGTTATGATCATCTTTTTAATTGATTTATTTACTCATATTATAAGATTTCAATAAATATTTCAAGGCCTTTTCATAATCTCTAAGATCTAAATAGCATTTTCCAACATTATTCAAAGATTAGGCAACATATATGTGGTTATTTTTGAATATTTATTTTCTTATATACAAAGATTCTAATGTATATCTTAAGGCCTTTTTGTAATCACCAAGATGTTAAAAGCAACACCCAGTATTATTCATATATGTAGCAATATTATGGTGTTCATATGTGAATATTTTCCTGTACAAACTGAGAGATTAGATAAAATATTCAAGTGAATCTTAATAGCAGCCAGTATTAAAATAGCAAATGCCAATATGATTGAACTGTTAAATAATAAATCCAATACTCTATGCATCTATTTTACTAGAGTTTTGAAAAATAAATTAAGCAATTTATTAAGGAGAAAATGACTCAAAGGGATTATTAATATGAACTGAATTTTAGTGGTTGATTTAAATAATATTAAGTTACAAAAGTTTAAGATTATAATAAAGTTTTAAATCTAAAATGAAGGGAATATCTTTATTCTCATCAAATGAAGATAGCATTAACATTTTTTATATTTTTTCTATTTATTGATTTAGTATTTCATGTTTATTATTTCTTTTAATTAAATTTAATAGAAAAATTTCAAATAATTCTAAACAATTTTCTCTTTCTTCCTTATTTTCTTTAGTCATCTTTTTTTATATAATATCTTTTATTTCTTCAACTAATTTATCGTCTGGTCGAAATTATTTATAACAATCAATAATTTTAATAAATGCTTATCCTAACGAATATACATCAGCTCTAAAATCTATTTTAGGATCTCTATTTTTTTATTCTGGAGGTTCATAATCTTTGGTGCCTCCTTTGACTTCAATTTCTTAATTAGGTTACTTAATAGAAGACATTCCAAAATCTGTGTAAACATAGTTGCCAGAATTTGAAATAAGTATATTTGAAAGCTTGATGTCAAGATGAAGAATTTTATATATTCTTAGCTGTTTCAGTCCATCTAATAAATCGAAAATCATCTTAAACAAACAGCTTTCAGTGAATTATTCATTATGCCTGCTAAACATGTTTAATTCATTGAGCAAACTGTACTTACATTTTTCTAAGATATAAACATAAATCTTGAGGTTTTCAATTTTAAAAGAATCAATAAATTAAATTATATTCATATTGATATTTTTATCAAATAATTTCATGGTTTATATCTCTTTCTCTACTTCTTTCTCATCAAAATCAAATAAAATCTTAACTACAAAATCTTCATTCTTAAATTAATTCATTCTGTATGCGTTAAATATTATTCCTTCACCTCCTTCATTTACATATTCACATAGAAAAATGCCTCTTTGTATAAATTTGTCTAAAATGTCATTTTATTAATCTTAAAACTTTCTCAAGTATCGAATGCTTTAGCAGTTTTACTACTTTTTGCAAGCTTCGCATTGTTAACAACCTTTATTTAACTGAATGAATTTTTCATCATTAATTAAGTTGAAAAATTCTTTACTCCAATATCTAAATGGTGGTATTTCAAATTTATTTTGCAAAATTTAAAACGCCTTCTTAGACATAACTAAGATATGAACATTTTCAGATATCTTAACATGAACTTATTCAGCCCTATCATACTTTTAAATGGCTTTTTTTTCTTCCTCCAATTTTTTCAAATCAGGCAAGTAATAAATTTTAAATATGCAATCTTTCTCTCCATTATTTTATTGGTATCCAGCAAACAAATCCATGTTTTCTTATCTAATAAACTCTTTACAGATAAAAAATTTCTACTTTTCCAATTCTTAGAAAATCAAATCTTTATTTTCTATAAAATTTGAACTCAATATATTTTGATTTTCTTAATTGAAATGATCTTTTTTCCATTCTTTTTATTATATTTGAATAGTTTAAGAAGATTCCAACTCATTTTAACCTTCAAGCTCATAATTAGTTTATATAATTTTAAAATATTAAAATTCATATTTTAACATATCCGATATGATCTTATTGTAACTTTCATAAGTATAATTTTAATCAACTGATCTTAAGTTTTCCTTTTTTATTTTTTTTGAACTATCTTGCAGAAGTAAAGACTACTTTTAATCTTCTTAATAGTTATTTTTACCTTTATTTTCTTCATCCTCAGAATTATATTTACTTTTATTCTATTTTTATTTTTTAGAACCAAAACATGAAGTTAACTTTTATAAAAAAGATTTAAATTTTCCAATTTTTTTCTCATTTTAAGTTTAGACAATATCATTTTTTTTTTTTTCTTATTAAACCTTGTTTTTTTAACCTTTTTTTATGGTGATATCTAGGATTTCTAGGTTTTTACTTGACATTTTAATTCTAACTTTTACTAATAATTTAAATGAATAATAGCTCTCCTTTTCTGTTTTATACTTTTATAAATAAGAAATTTTAAAAACACTCTTTTTATTAAAATTTAATCAGACCATAAAAATTTTTTTGTATTTTGATAGATTGAATGTTTTTTATCAATAAGTAAAAGTTTACTAATAATAAACAAAATAAAATAGTATTTTGATAAAATTAGTGTCAATTTATTGCAATAGTTTTTTATTTATTGATTTACAATTTACTTTTTAAACGTTTTATTTTTCTTTCTTATTTTCTTTTAATTAAAAGTATTTTTATTTTATTAATTTTTATTCGTTTGGTGATTTTTCAAAAATTATTAAAATTATAATAAAATAAGTTTGTTGATTTTTCATCATAGAATTTTCCATTTTTAAATATTTAAAATTAATTTTAAAATATCTATCAAAGTTAATTTTATAGTTTTATTTCTTATTATTAAATTACTAATATATAAATTCCATCCTAATATATTAATCGTACATCTTCTAATTTAAGAGAATTTTTAATTGAGAGAATTTTAAGTTTAGAGAATATTAAAAAACAATAAATTCTTTGAAAATCCCTAAACAATTTTTTAAAAATTGCAGACGCTTGGCTATACTATTTATTTAGTTTATTGTGAAATTCATTAATTTTCATATATTTTAATTAATTAATAAAAATTTATTTATCATTAAATGGGTGGTTTTTTAGAGAAATAAAATAAAATAGCATTAAAATAAAAATATTTCTATTCTATTGAAGAAGTAATTTCATTATAAAATCATCATTTTTTTAGCTTAAAATTATTTTAAAAATAAAAAAAGTTAGTCAGTGAGTAGTACCATTTATCGCTTGATCGAATAACTTTATTATTAGTGTAATTCTTTTTATTAATAAAAATAAACCTACCTTGTAAAATTTAAAATAAGGTTATGGCTTAGAAAAGCATTAATTGTTTTATTTTCAACATCATTATCCACTTATTGATTTAGTTACTTTTTCAACAAACCCAATATAAAATTTATTTATTTATTTACATTTTAATTAAAAGCCAATAAGAAATTAGAGATGAAAATGTTAAATCTTTAGCTTATGCTCTCACAAAATGTATCAACCTGATTGAATTAAGATTATTTTTCATGTAATAGATTATATTATATTTTTCTAAGCTGTTTACATATTTATATCCACATATTTTATTAGATACATAGAAAGATATATTTGTTGATAAATTTCTTTAAAAATAGATTCTATGAAAAAATAAAATTTTTGTTTTTAAAAATGATCAAAAATTTGTTTAAGATTTTGTTATTTATTTTACTTAAATTATTTTATTTCTTATTTTTTATTAAGGTTCTTTAAGGAGTAATTTGGAGACCTAGGTTTTTAATATATAACTTCTGCTTTAACATAAAGCGAAAAGATCTAATCACTATCTTTACACTTTTAGTAAACTATTATTTTCAATACAAAATTTTTAATTTACAAAATTTTTAAATTAAATTCAAAGGGGATTTTCAATTAGAAATGAGGATGTATTAGCCTTATTATCTGCTTTTAAAAAATTATCTCATCTCCACTATTTATAGCTAGATTTAAAGTAAGAAAGATACACAAAAAAAATCATTTCTTTGCATTATATTTTAATTTTAACAATCTAATATTGAATTTTTTAAATAAATTATTTATCTTTTTAATAATAATATGTTAAATCCTAGAGTCAACAAAGCTCTAATCACACAATAATAGAAATAACAAATCAAAAAAATTATTATGTAAATGAAGAGGGTAGTTTAAATAAAAATACTTTTATGATTAAACGTTCTAGATAACTTTATCTATTGATTATACATATGTTGTAAAGCGTGTTAATTTATCTGTATATCTGTCTCACTGATTTATTTATATTTTTAGCTTTTTTGTGAACACTTAATAGATTTTTTTCAAAAATATCTATAATTTATTTAACTTTATTTTTATGTTATTCAATAATATATTTGTCTAAGAATCTCTTAAACTTTTATAGTAATCAAATAACATATGGCAATATTACTAATTTTATCTAACTTTCTAAATAAATAAATAAATTGCTAACAAAGCTAATTAACTTTGATGATACTTTCTATAATTATGCTTTAGTAACTAGCTGATTCATTATCTCAGTTTTTAGCTTGAAATATATAATAAAGTATTTACAAAATTTTAATACTTGATCTGATTTGTTTTATGTCTAAATTTTGATTATATTAGAAATTTTATAAACTATTAGTTAATGACCGATAGCCTAACTCAATATAAAGAAATTAAATTAAGGCCATACTATTTAAATTGAGTTATTCATAGTGAAATCCAATATTTATCTTCTTATTATATTCTAAGAAAAGTTATTCCTTGAAGAGCGTCACCTTCGCTATAAAAGTAAAAGAATAAGTAAGTAAGTAAAATGAATGAATATCTTTATCTAAACAACTAAATAGTAGAATTAGAAAAACTTTTTAAAATGCTAAACTCAATTAAGTTTTAGAAGAATAATAAATCCCATATTTTTTTAATTTTTACTATTAATTTGTGCTTGTTAGAATATGACTTTATGGATATATTTAAAAATGATGAACTAAAAATGTAATTTATTTCATAAAATTTTTATCTATTTAATTAATAATATTACTTTAAAAAAAAATTTTTTTTTAATAAAATTTTAAAATTTAATTTAATAATAAAATCGCCCATCTTTTTTTTGGCTTAAAATTATTTTTAAAATAAAAAAGGTTAATAATGGAATAGGAACATAAAAAAAAAATTGATGAAATAAATGTAAAGTTAATGTAATTTTTTTATTTGAGCATTTAATATTTATAAAGCTACCTAATCAAATTTAAAATAAATATATGGCTTAGGTTATCTTCAACTTCATTAATTATTCATTCATTTATTTTCTCTTGCAACCAACTTAAATAAAAAGAATTTATTTATTTATTAATATTTTAATTAATATATATTAAGAAGTCGGTGATGGAATATTAAATCTGTAGCTACTACTCTTACAAAATAAAAATTCACCAGCGTAATTAAATTTAATTTATTTTACTAGTAATATATTATTTAATATTTTTAAGCAGTTTACATTTTTATTGATTACAAATCTACAGTCTTAAAGCAAAAACACTAGTTATCTTTTAAATAAATTGGAGATATAAAATAAAATAAGATAAAATGAATTAATTCAAGGATATTCTTTTATCTTTTATTTCAGCTGTTTAAAAACCTAAATATATTATTTATTCATCTAATATATCATTTTGATTTATTATAAAATAAATTCATAATAATAGGATTACTTATATTGCTTTTATCTCTGATAATTTTATTTATTTCTAAAAGTAAGTTTAAAAAATTTAATTTATTTATTTCAAAATAAGGAAAATAAAAAATTTTGAAATAGAATGAAATTAAAATAATTTTGATATTTGTAAAAAATAGATTTAAAAATATTGTAATTAGATTTTAAGTGCAAGAGTAATTAAAGATTCCAGAAATAATAAGATTTCTTTAGTTAATTAAAAAAGATATTAACTAATTTATTAAATAGGTAGGGATATTTTAAATATAAGGGTGTTATGATTAGAAATACATTAGCAAATTCATTATGGAAATAGGTTGTCAGACCTTACTCTCTTAGTCAATGCTTGTATAAATCTAGTTTATATTAGTTTTCATAGGTTCCTCCAACAAATAGCAGTGGAATTGTCAATTCAAATATGGATTTAAATTAGAAAATTGAAGCATTAGAAAAGTCTTAGCCATTTTTTGTAAAATCACATTAGAGAAGTTAGAATTAATTTGTATTTATTTCATATTAATTAATAATAAGGATAGAATCATGTTTTTCGATCCTGATATTATGGCTAATCTTCCTGGTCCCTTATAAAAATTTGATCCTATAGTTGAAGCAGGAAAGGTGAATTACTTTAAAAGCATAATAAATATTTTTTATAAAAATGATAAATTTGTATTAAAAAGGATATGCTCGTGTACTTCCACGATCTGGGATTACCATGGTATGCAATATTTTTCAGCGATTGCTAATTTATAAAATTATCTAGTAGGATTTTGTAATAGTTTTTTTCACATAAGATAGGTGGAGTGTTATTTCAGTAGCTTGTTTTTTGTTAAGAAGTTCTATAATGCCTTTAATTTATGTTCAATTTAAGAGGACAAGCAAATTAGCATCTGTAAATAAATATATAAATAAATATTCTCCTAATAATGGATCATGCATGATACAGTTTGTTTTTTTTTTATTTAGATTGCACCAGTATTGATACAAGTTAAAAAATTAGCTGACTAATGCTAAGTTTCAAGATCTAAGAGAATTTAACTAATTGCCACTGCTTGGTTTTAAATAATAAGGTAAGTTAATAAATAAATTGCATTAAAATAATAGAAAATATAATAATAACTTATTCAATTAATAACATACTTATTCCCCAATTATATTTTTTTAATAGATAACAAAAGTTAAAAATGCTCAGACTCTTTGTTTATAATTTGGTTAACATTCCTATTATCATTACAATGGTTTGGAGCATAAGAAGAACCATGGTAGAAGAAACTGTCAAGAACACTTCTTTCCTTTGGATTCCTGTATTTTTTTTTTATAAACTCATATATATTTAAATTAATTTTAATTTTAGAGTTTTGTTCAAGTTGACCCTTACTTTGTCCTTCCAGTCTTAGCTATTGCAGGTTACTATTGGAATCTTCAGGTAATAAATCAAACTTCTTTTTAACTCAATTAAATTATTATTTTAATCAGAAGCTATTATTAATTCAGCATATTTGTTTTTTAAATAAAATCCCTTTTTAATTTCTAGATTTGCTTTATTTTACTAAAAATAAATAATTTAAAATAGATCTGATGCTTAATAAATATATAATATTAGTGTTTATAATTTACTACAATTTTTAGAAAAAATATGAAGTATTTTATTAAATATCTTGATTAATTAATTAGATATTTAATATTTATTTTAATTAATTTTTAAAAATAAAATTATTAAAAAATCGTTAATTCATTTTGCTTTAAAGGTGAATAAATCTTTGAAAAATTAAATTAATTTATTTTATTTAATAGAGATTTATCACACCTGAAAATAAGCACACTTTGATTTCAAAGATAAGAGGAATTGGATAAATTTTATTGATCCTTTGGCTTCCACTACTTTCTAACTGGCCTGCTGTAAAAATTAACTAATTAATATGAATAGTTTTTAATTTAGTTTACTTTTTTATTATATAAGTTAATCTAATGGTACATCTTCAATAATGCTCTTTACAGTATTATATAAACTACTTTGATTACCCATCCTAATTTCATTAGATTTGTTGAACCTAGAATGCTATTGTATCAATTCATTTTGAAGACTGTTGAATATGATAAGATATAATCAGAAACTTTAGTAGGTAAGTTTTCATTTAAGTTAGATAGTTTTCGCATTAAATAAATAATTTTCGAAAATAACTATTTTTAGAATCCATCAAATCAGGAGAGGATTCGTACAAAGACAAATCCATTTCAGAAGAGGTTTTAGTAGCTTAAATGGAAGAAGTACTCAGAAAATTAAATGCTGAAAATATAGATGAAACTATGGATGATGTACGCGATTACACAGAAAATGATCTTAAATTCTGATGAAAAATACTCTAAAATAAATATAAATTACAAATATATTTAAATATTTAACTATTTTTTTTGTTGAAATATTTCAAAATTGTATTTTTTTAAGGATGTTCTTTATTTCTTGTTAAGTTTTTGTTTCTTCAACGCCTTCTCCGTCGTCGTCTATTTAATAAAGTTATTTATAGTTTAATTTACAAAATTACAAAGATAAATGAGAATTCTAAATTATGAAAACACAAAGTAAATCTTTGGTAAAAATGAATTTACCTGAATTAATTTAAGTTTTAGTTTTGATTATGCTAATCATCTCTCCATTTGGTGATTTAAAAAATCCCATCTTATTTTTGTTAGTATAAATAGAGATAAGCAAATAAATAAATGTATATTTTTATAAATAAACATGTAAGAATATTCTAGTATTATTTTACTTAATAGTCTTCATTGTCAACTATCTCTCCATCTTTCTCTGCACCATAACTTTGAAATTTTTTCAGAGTGTGCTCAAAGTCATCGACTTCAAAGTTTAGAACTGGGCTGTAGCCTTTCATATTGTATGCTTCGCTATTTAATTATTATGTTATCTAAATGCTTAGAGATTTATGTAAATTATGTCAGATCTATTACCCATCAATTTGCTTGAGAATAAGTCTGAAATTTGAGTAATCCTTTAACTCAACAAGCTACTTGCTTTGATGCGAAACTTTTAAACCAACTGCATCACTATAAAATCCTGCAGTCTTCTCAACATCCCTGCAAAAAAGGATAATATTTTTAAATGTGGCTGTGATTTGTTTGGAATACATACAAAAATAAAAGATTAAAAAGTATTAATTTTCAAAGCATATTTTTTATGAAAATAAGATATCACTAAAGATAAATAGATAAGTAAATAAATAAATTATATGCAATTTCAAAATCCAAATCTACAAAAGCTTAAAATTCGTTAAAAAATAACATGAAACAATTTATTGCTTTTTTAAATATTTGTATTTAAAATTAAGTGGGCACTTTTTAAATGGTAATGATGCATTTGCATATTTTAGGTTTATTTTTTATATAGATGGATGTGCTTATTTTTTAATTTTTATAACTATTTATTTGTTTATTTTGCTTTGGTTTAATTACTTGTATTTATTTTCTTAGTGTGTTTTCTCTTATTTGCTTTTTATTTTGTTTTTATCGTTAATTAATTTATTCTTATTTTTCATATCTTTTTTATATCTTTTTTAAATTTAAATTTTAAATTTTATTCTTTTTTTCTTTTTTCTTTTTAATAAAATTAGCTATCTATCAGTCAGTCAGTCAATCAGTCAGTCAGTATTTGCTCAATTGCTCTATTTAAAATTGGAGGTGATCACCTAATTAAAAAAATACTTTTTATATATGTTAATATAAAATTACAAAGGGAAGAAGCAAATCTATAACTTTTGTAGTCAATAGATTTGTTTTTGAATAGCGCAGAAAAAACCCCTTCATTACTCAAAGGAAGTTTCTTCTCGGACCTGGGATTAAAAATTTGATTATTGCTATTCAAAATATAGTTTTTTGATAATACCCAATCTCGAAGAGATTGTAAACTGAATATGGTGATTCAGTATTTTATTCTAAGTAGATAACTGATGTGAGATACTAATTGCCATTTCGTTAAAAACTTAGATGATTTTGGACCACAATACGCATTTTTCTGGATTAAAAAACTTGTTTTTGGCAAATATCTCTATCAATCAGCTTCTCTCTTAAAATCTTTTTTATTATTTTTAATTAATTAATAATTGATTATATTTTTCATCTGAGCAAATTTTTAATTAATTTGAATTTGAATTTTCAAAATATTTAGAAAAAACTATGAAATTTGTTTAGCTTAACATTGATCAAATCTAATTTCCTTTTCCTTCAATAAAGTTCTTCTTCATTTTTTAAAAGAAATATTGAAAATACTAATTTTATAATATTAAAATAAATTTATTTATCTTGAAAACTTAATTTTAGAGTTTAAATTATTTAAAAATGATTCCAATTACTATTTTAGTAGGTTTTTAACTCAAATTATTGACAATAGACTTATAAAAATTATATCTCTTAATAGTAATTAACAATTCATTTTTAGAAGCTTTTAATTATTTCATAATATTTTTAATTCCAATTAATTTATAATTATTCGTTTTCATGCTATTATATTTTTTAAAAATATATAAACAGTTTACTGATGAGATATTTTAAAATATAAGTTTTATGAAATAAAATGAAAAAATTAAAAATTAAAAAAATCAAACAAATTAATTAATTTAATAAAAATGTAAAATATTCAGATAGAGAATATAAAATAGGTTTAAAATTTTGAAAAATATTACCCAAAAAGTAAAAAAAATACTTAATTGACTAATTTTTGATTTTTATTTTACATTAGATTTTTTTTTAAGATAAAAAAACTTTTTCTAAATAATTTTTGTAACAAATAAATATCTAAATTAATTTCTAATATTTGTGAAAATATTTATTTAGTATTTTCAAAATCCTACTTCAACACAATTAATTAATACTTAAAATACTATCTAATATATATTTATCAATATCATTTAAACTTAAACTCATAAAAATAAAATAACATATTTTAGAATTAAATCTAGTATAAAAAGCAAGCTATAAAATAATATTGGCATAGATATATTTAAACAAATAAAACGATGCTATTAAATCATGAAACAAATAGTTTGATTACTTAGATTGTATTTCAATGATAAAAGATCTCAGTGTAAACATCAAATAGGAAAATTTATAAAAGAAATACCTATGTAATTTGTTATTACTTTTTCTTATATTTAAAAAAAATAAAAAAGATTTTGAAATAGTTTTGTTTTTATTAAAATAGACAAACACAAAAAGAACTCATATATATATACATAGTCAGTTATAGATTACAAAAATTTGAAGAAACATAGTTTTAGTTTCGTTCTGCTGAACAATTTTTAATAAATAATTATTTTTAATATATAAAAAAAAGTGTAAATAAATTCATATGAACTTAACAAGAGCTCTATTGTTTATTTTTTTTCTCTGCCTTTCATTGCTAGGAGTTACTTTCGTTGTTTCTAAATCTTAAAGCAATAATCTAAAATCTTAAATGACCCCTCAAAAAGTTTCATCATACATACCATGTGAGATATGCCCTAGTTAGTCATGTACCTTTAAATGTGTTACAGATCCTCTGGAACCTGATTAAGGTTGCAAAATAGTTACAATATGTATTTGATAAAATAAATAGAAAACATATTTTTATAGTAGTAAAAATAATTTTTTTATATATGTGTTTATACTTTAAAATATTAAGATTTAAATTCATAATTATATACTTAGCCATAGTGTTTATTGAAATACATGTTAATATAAAACTTATTTTTAAATTTTAAATTAAATTTTAAAAAAATGTTGTTAATTCATAATTTTATTTCGTTTATTGTTTTATTTTAAAAACATTTTAAGATTATTTTTCTATTACATACTATTTGTTTTATTGAATAAACATTGAGTTTAAATTATTTATTATTCATAAAAGTTTAATAGAAACCTTAATCTTTTAAATAGCATTATCAAATAAAAAGTAGATATTTTAAAGATGAAACAAATGTATCTCAAATTTAATGTATATTTTTTAGCAATTCCTAAGATTTATAAAAATAATTTCATAAGCCAAATAGAATAGAATGAAGTAAATTTATTTGTATTATCTCAATTTATATACTGATAAATAGATTTGTTTTTTATGAATAAAAAGTAATAGAACTATCTTTTAATTTAATTTGTTTTCTACTATATGGAGATTTTAAATATTTCAATTTTTAATCAAAAAATTACTTTGAAATGAAAGAAAAGAGTATTAAGAACTGATTTTAACTATATAAATATTAATGAATCAATAAGTAGATATGTGAATAATAAATTTAAAATAGAAGAGAAGATATTTATATATGTATAAAAATATGTAATAGACTTTTAAAGTAGGAAATTGAATAATAAATTTTAAAATGATGAGAAGATATTTATGCATATATATATTTGTAATAGACTTTTAAAGTATGAAATTAAGAAAATTTTGAAAATGAATGAACATTTATAAAAGAAAAGCAAAGGTAATTAAAATTTTAGTTTTCTTATACAATCACCAATCTTATAAGAAATAATAAAAAATAGTTTGAAATTGATCAAAAAATACCAGACACAATAAATGAATTGATAGTAATTTAATGGAAAGTTATTAAATTTGCTTAATAAACTACTCTTTTAAATACTTATTTAAAAAGTAAATATTCTTATTAATAAATAAAAAAATAGTAAAAAATATTAAAGATTAAAAATAAGTAAAATGAACTAAACCAAAGCTGTCTTCTTTGTTTCTTTATTGTGCCTCTCATTACTAGCAGGTGCTTTAATTATTTCTGAATCAGAAACCAATAATCTAAAATCAGAATAGGCTCTTCTAGAATTGCCTTAATTACCACGTTGTTCTGATTGCCCTAGTGGAAATTGTAGCTATAACTGCATCCCTGACCCACTCTCCCCTGATGTACCTTGTGTATATATTCTCAGATGTTATTGATTAACTATATTAAATACATTTATTTTTAATGCTTGAGTGTATATCAATATTTGTGTGAGTAAATATGTCATCAAATTATGTTAACTATTAATTCTTTTTAATTATATTTTATCTTTAAAATTTAAAAAGACAGACACTGTTTATTTTTATAAAATAAACATAACTATAAAAAGGGATAAAAATTATTTTTTTTTTTTGTATTTATGATATTTATTGGTATGAATGAAATAAACAATTCAGTATAAATAATAATAGAAATTATTGAAATTTATTGGTCTTTAGTAATTCGTAAATAATACAATAAAAAACTTAATAAATCTTATAAAGAATATTAAAATTAGTTATTAATTTATTCTTACTATATATATATACAAATTGATTTTTTGATCAATAAAAAAGAAAAACAAACTAATGAAAAAATATATATACAAATAAACAAAGAATGGCTGATAAATAAATAAAATGCTATTAATTTAAAAAATTATTATAATCTTTATACTAAAACTCTAAAAATATATTAATTTAAAAAAAAATATTAAAATTACTTAAGATTTCTTCATCATTTAATGTACTCATTAATAAATAAATTTGTTAAAGATTAATAAAAACACACTAGAAAATATTTATGCTGGAAAGAAATATATATCATAAGCAATATAAAGTAAGATAACAAATTAAATGAGTTGAAATAATCATTTTAAAAATATTTCTTAAGAAAACACAAAAAAAAAATTTGAATTTAATTGATGTGATTTTATTTATTTATTTATATCTCATTATTATCTTGTCCAATCTTAAAAATATATTTTTTTAGCTAAATATAGTCTATCTAATCTTTACATTAAAAATATTATTATTTTATCAATTTATGTAATGTTGTTGCTGAAGTTTAATAATGGCATAATAATATAAACAAAAAAAAGTAAAACAACAGAAAATTTAGTAATCATTTAAATTAATAGGTTGGGATATAAATTTAATTTTAAATCTATGCGCATAATGCAACTGTTATTATTTCTATTACTTTTATTTTTTCATTTAATATTTATTTTTTATTTTATTGTTTGTTTAATTTTTTTTATTTTATTTTTAATTGTTAATTTATTTTATTTATTTATTTTTTTTTTTCTTAATATTTTTATCTATTTCTTTTTTTCTTTCTTTTTATTATCTTTTTAAATTTAGGTGGTTTGGCACAGTTGGAGAGCGAAATACGAGCGAGATCAGTTGTTCTTTTTATAATAAGGCCTATTTTATTAGATTTAAAAAATACTTTTTATATATAATAGAATACTAATAAAAATGCATCTTTGTGCGTGTATGTCAAGCTAAAATTGAGGCGCTAATAATTTAAATGGGATTGGTGGAGATTTAAAAACTTTTTAAATTATTTGCCATTTTTTTAGTTTTTCATACTTTTAGTTGGATTGATTTTTCACTTCTAAAGAGATTAAAATGCAGCAGCATATTTATCCTTCTAATTCAAATTTTATGTGTTTTGAATTGGTGGGGATGTTTGGCAACTAATGAAATATGGCAGTTTCATTAGTTGGTGATGTAAAAAACTTAAGCTATAAGCTAGGACTTTGATTGATTAAGAATAATTTGATGATCATAATTCTAAATATTGGCGAGCATGCGAAAATCAATTTAGATAGAAATTATGTCATACGAGATCTTATTTATATCAAAGCAGACATATAGCTTCATCATTAAAAACTTTGATAAAGAACACTGCTGCAGTTTTAAGCTACTTTTAGAATACTACTATCTACATTCTTATTCATTTCAACATTAAAGGGTTTTTAGTCTCTTTAAAATATTGAAAAGAACTTCTGCAGATAAGTAATATTAAATCTTATTCCTTTTATTTTCTCTGTTATTTATTTAATTTTTCTTTTATTTAATTTATTAGAAAATTAATTAATTATTATCATTCTAAATAATGATTCCCAAAAAAGATAAAAAATATTCGCTTAATTTAAAAAATTTAAAACTTCAAAGAATTAATTCATGATATTTATTTCTCATACCAAATTAAAGGGAAGAAAAAATTGATTTGATAGATTTTATTTCATTTTTTTATTGTAAATAAATATTATAAATTTTACCTAGTTTTACAAATATTATAAAAATGGCTTTTTTAATAAAATTTAATAAAAATAAGCTATATTCATTGAGTCAATAATAAATATATATTATATACATCAAAATATAGATCCCCATTTTCAAATTTAAAATATTGCTAATTTATGTATTTTTTTTATTTTGTTTGTTAAGAATAGAGGATGGTAGTAATTATCTTATTAAATGAGAAATTAGGGTTTAAATAAATGACTTTGTTAATTAAATATAAGATATTAAGATTATCTAAAAATAAACAATGCTTATAAATAAAGTATTTTGATTTATATAATAAAATTAATTACAAACATTATTATTTAAGTATTGTTTTTGAAATTATCTATCAAATATATATAACTATCAATTCGCTTCCTTTGGAATTTACTCAAAAAAACATTAAAGCATAAAGTACCTTGAAGAAAAGGTGGGGGGGAAAACAAAAAGAGGAAATTAATCTTTTCTTTTTAAAATTTGTAAAATCTGAAAGTTGATTAAAAAAAAATTTAATTTTCAAAACAATTAATTAATTTTATTTCTTAAAAACTGCTTAACTTTTGATAATACGAATAAGCAACTATTTCAAAAAATCTTTAAATAAAGCAAGCTCAATGTCTTTTTTTTTGGAATTTCTTTTATAATAAAATAGATTGAAAAATTTGTTTCATAAATATTTTTTTGCTAAAGCTAGCTTATCATGTATAGAGTTCAAATCAATAATTTAAGAATATCAAAATAAAAATTTTGTGCTTAAATTAAATAAAAGCAAAGTATTGGGCAGCTTTGCTTATTTGCTTATTTGCTTATTTGTTTGTGTTTGTATTTTTATTGATTTGTTTGCTTTTGTCTATCTGATCTTTTTGTTTAATTTTTAATTTCTTTTATTAATTTTGTTTAATCAATCTTTTTCTTTTTTTTTTCTTAATTTCTTTCTTATTTTTTCATATTCTGTAGCGATTTAGCGAGAGATTTCAGGAGATTTATCATATCAGTCAATATCTTATTTTTCTTTTTATAATTTTTTACAAACATAAATCTTCAAGTGCCGCGCTGAGCTTTTTTTCCTAAACTACAAATAGAGACTATAGTTGATTTTTTAGACTAGTTGTTTTCTAGTATAAATAGAGACAGTTATTTTGACATTTGCTTTTTTAAATAGGTCTAATTGCTCAGAAGACTTTTTTCGAGCAGAAGATTATCTACGGGATTAAGATAATCTTACTGTTTGAATAATGTCAGCTTCATTGCTTTCGCCACTATTTAGCACTTATGAGCATCTATGAGGATTAAAATAGATGCATATTGATTTCAAAGTAAATTATTCAAGAAGAATCTAGTGCCTTTTCATCGATGCAGCCTTTTTAAATTTATTTCACATTCATCTTTTTGGTGGAAAAGATGAATAAGCGATTAGTTGTATTAAGGGGTAATAAAAACTTAATGCGCTGATATAGAAAGTAATAACTATTCTAAATCATAAAATACAACTAATCTGTAATAGATAGATCTTAACATCATTCTACTGTTTTGTAATACATATTTAATATCACTCACATTTCAGATCATATCTATTACTCAATTTTTCTTAAAAAATATGTGAATAAATTTCCTCAAAAACTGGCATTCTTCCAATATTAATTTACTTTTATTTCATAAAATCCTCTTTTTTTGTATTTGTTTTTTTATTTAATTAATTATTCAAAATAAAATCTTCAATTTTTCTTTTCAATTTTTTTGTAAATTTAATTATTTATAAGTAAGAAAAAGAATTTAAGACGCTAGCCAAATTATTAGTTGGGAAATCTATTAATAATTAATTTTAGAATGAGGCATATGAAATTCAATAAATATAAATTCACTTTGAATTTAATATATTAATGTAATGATTTGCTCATTCATTTTTATTAAAAAAAATAAATCAACTATTTATATCTATTTTCTTAACTTATAAATAATAAAATAATTTTAAATTATTCTTAAATTAATTTATTATCTAAATAAATTAAAATTAAATCAGTTAATTATTAAACATTTATAAAATAAATACTCTAATTCCTCAATAATTACTAGATAGTGTAGAAAAAAATAAAATGTTTTTAATTGTATTTAAAAAATTATAAAATAAATATTTTATTAAAATTATTTCAATTTATTTTATTAATCTATAAAATTAGTACTAAAATATTAATTTTATTTCAATTTAATAGAAAAGAAATAATAATAATAGCTTATTAAATTTTTACCATAAAATTATCAAAGAAAAGAAAAAAAGTTTATAAAATTAAATATGTTTACAAAAATATGAAATTAAAAATTTAAACAAGATTTATTTTTAAACTGATTTCTGAAAGATTGAAAATTAATAATACCTGAAAGTGATAGATAACTCTTAAATGATAAAATGAGAGCAAAAAATTAATAAAACTACATTTATAAATAAATACATAGGTAGCATAAATTAAATTAAAATGTTTATATTTTTTATATTTTATATAATTAAGTTAAAGATAATATTTATTATTTGTTTTATAAATTATTTTATCATAAAAATCAATGTTATTCAAGACTGAGGGCTAAAAATGCTCCTACAGATATACCAAAAGTAAGACCAAAAGCTAGAATTAATGAAATTAAATTTTTTTCGTCAGGATTAGAGCCTCTTTGAGGTCCCAATTGCATTAGACCGCCAGTAACGAGCCCGTTTGAAAGACCAAACAAAAATATATCAACCAAGGCAAAGTAGTCATTTCCAAAAAAGGCATTAGATGAATCTCTAGAAGTCATTAGGAATGTAAAGAAGAAGATGCATCTGCTTACATTCAAAATATACATCATAGCAGAGTTATAAAAATGAAGACTGCTTAAAGCCTTACCAGATAAGTCACCAATGTTGTAAGAGAATTGCATTAAAAGACTAATTATTTCAAAAAAATTAAATTTTAGATGGGAAAAAATAAATTTATTTTGAGTTTGTAATAGGAAAATTTTAATTAATTTTTTACGTAGCCCAAGCAAAAGATTCGATAAAGCTGTATTATTTTTAATAAATGGAAACACCAGGGAAAAGCATGAAAGTGACAACATATGTCAAAAAGATAGAAATAGCGATAAATTTAACTTTCTTTAAGCATGCTAATAATCTAGTTTTAAATTGTTCTTGGTTAGGATTGTTGCTGTTAGCATCGCTAACTGATTAGTAATTTATTTATTCTGTGGTATTTTCATATGCGGTGTCCTAAGCAGAGTGAAGAGCCTACATATCCTAGTGATGATCAGATTTTAAATATTTTAAAAGACAGAAAATGGTTGTGTATATAGTAATTGCAGCCATGATAAAGTATACTATAGTACCGTTATTTATTCCACTATCGTTATCGCCAAAAATACCAAGCACAGCAGCTCTTCCTACATTCATTGAAAGCCCACTCCAAGCAGTAAAAATCCAGTAAATTCCTATTTTCAAAAATTATTATTAAAAAAAGGAGAAAAATAATTTTTTTATTTTTAAAAACCAAAAATTCTTGATTAAAAAATTAAACTGTATTTAGGAATTTAAAAATAAAATAAATACATTTTTTTTAATTAATTTATTTGTTAAAAAGTTATTTAGTTTCTTAATTTACCTTGACTCTTTTTATCGAATTAAGAAAGCATAGCAATACTTGAATTCTAAGCTATACAAGTTGTAGTGCCTATTAAGAAACATAGAACCATGCAAATTGAGAAACCAGCCCAATTTTACAAAAGAAGGGCAACAATAGGCATAGCTATCATAAAGAGGGATTAGATTGCTAAACAAAGGCCAATTCTGATTTTAATAGAATATCTTTTTGAAAGGTAGTCCATTGCTAAACCCCATATAAAAGAAGCAAACTTTAATGGAATTGGGAATAAGAAAGTGACGTCATGGAAAGTCTCCTTAGGATATTTATTACCAAAATAATCGAATGAGTTAAGAATTGCACTCCAACCAATCAAAGAAGAAACTCCCAACAAAGCAGCAGTAGTTTTACTTAAAATAGTAGGTTTTAATTCTTCCTTAGTTTGAATTAATTTAGCGTCCTCCATATTTATATATATTATAAGTATATATTTATTTTTAGTTGTTGATTCCTTGTAAAAAATAAAAAGAAATTTTGAATAAATAAAATAAATAAATAAATTATAAATTTTAGTTATTTATAACATCAAAATTTAATAAGAATTTTGTATGTTGATTAGTAAGTAAATATAGAGATATTTTATATGACTTTATTTCAATTAATTCCATTTATCAGGCAATAACGAATAAATCTAAAACAAATTAATTAGGGGGACTTATAAATAATTATTTTTATAACCAAATTCTTTTATAGTGCAGGTAAAGCAGATCTAAATTGATATTAATTTTTTATTAACGAGAGTGAATGAAACTAATTAAATCAGGATAAATATAATCCAGATATTTAATTAAAAATGTTCATTCAATTTTGATAAAAAATTGTTAATTTCTGATGATTAAAACAAATTTAATGTAAAGTTTTTTTAAGTTGTTCTATAAGAATTTCTTTACTTCTCAGACATCATCATTTATCAGCATAATCTTTTCTTCGATTAATTTTCATATGAAATTACATTTACAAATATATTGATTAAAACTAAAGAATTTCTCTAGAAGAAACAGACACATTTGCTTGCACTTCAATAAGTCAAAAAGTAACTAATAATTTTATCCTAAATGGTTAAATCATAGTTCAAAACTTGCAAATGATCTTTTTTAAGAGACGAATCTAGAGCAAAAAAATAGTCCCCCTCAATTAATTATTTTTGGATAAGTAAAAATTTTAAATTATGTAAAGCGAAAGCCACAAATTATTAGTATGTATTATAAATATTTCACTTTATTTTTATGAATTAAGCTTCTCTATTTTTATTTTCCATTTACATTTTTTCTGCCTCTCTTATTTAGACTTTAATATTTTAAGTGTAATTTAACATGAAAAAGAGTTTACATTTGAAATTAAAAATATCAAATATAATAATGATTGATTTCTAAGCAAAATTTCATCTAACTATTTAAATAATAGATAAAATTTTTTTTCATTTATAATTTAAAAGTTATAATCTTGGTTGACACCTACTTTAAATCTGAAGAATTTTGATAGCGTTTTGTAATCAATTCCAGATTAAGAAAAAAGGAAGAATCTTAGATGAAATAAATTTCAAACAAAACAAATTATATTTGTCATTTATCTAATTTTAAAGAAATTGATTAATGGCTTATGGAGAGATTTAATGGATACTATTTAAAATCTTTATTTATTAATTACTTTACCAATAATGAATATTTCCACTCATTTTATGGTAATTATTGCATTGTGATTTTTAATTTGTTAAGCATCATTATTTCCATTACAAACTTACTAAATATTATTTTAATTAAATTTAGCTCTTTATAGTACCAAAAGAGTGTTTTTAATAAAATGAGATTGAATGTTAAGGATTGACTGAAAGTAACTTGTCAATAATGTTGATTTTTTTTTAATTATTTTTAAAAAAATTGCCAATAAAATTGAGTAATGTAATATAAATATATGATGATAATAATAATAGTACTTCCACTAAATCAATTTTTGAGGATGATGAGAATTATACCATAAAATTTGTTTCTTCTAATGAATTCCTGAAACAATAATTTAATTTGAAAGATTTTTATCCTTCTTACTAATTAATAATTTTTGTTAAATAAATTTGTATGATTTTCAATACAATTTACTATCTCTAATAGTATTTATCTTTTTTATTTGATTTTGATATATTTATGAACCTAAACATATATTTAATTTTTTTTAATAGTCTGCTTTGTTAAATTAATTTAATTTTAATTATAAATTTTGAGAATTTTTAAAAATCTTTTGAAATATTTTAATAAAGTTATTTTTAGTGCTAAACTCAATAATTTACTTTAACTATTTTGAACAGAAATCTAAAATCAAGATAAGTTTTAATTAATAAATAGAACATATAATATTAATATTTATTAAAAATTTGTAATTATCATATATTTTTACAAATTAATAATATAAATTAATTTTATTTATATTCAATTTATGTAAAAAAATTAAATTGGAAAATTTGATTTGAGCTTAGATTTAAACAAAAAAGTAAACTTAAAGAATAAATTGTAAGGTGAATTTTAATAAGTTTATATTGTATTCTTGAAATAAATTAAATTAATTTATAGTAAATATATTTTTACACCTTTTATGCATTTATTCGCTTTTAATTACATTTTAATATAGGATTTATTAATTAATTTTAATTAAGTTAATTTAGTAATTTCAGTTTTTCGTTAGTTAATTAATTATGGGTTTATTTAAATTTATTTCCTTATTAAATAATATAGCTAGTTTAATAAAAACTATTTAAATAGACATAATAGGTAATTCATATCTATCTATTAAATTGAAAGATCAACTTACTTTATTAGTTATTTATAGAATATTATCTAATTAATTAAAAGTTATTTTCAAGATTTCATTGAAGTTATTATTGATATTATTTTTTATGTTTTTTAAACTATTGATTTCATTTCTTTCGAAGCATGCTTTAAGTCTTTTTGTAAATCAAATATTATTTTAGGAGCATACTTATTTGTTTGTATTTCTAGATTTTGCGAGTTTAATTTGTAATTTACAATAAAACCATTAGAAAATACACCCTCAAATTTGTTTTCGTATAAATAGAATTGCCCATCTTCGTTTTCAAGCTTTACCTTGGCTGATTTGTCTGAAGCATTTTTTTGGAGAGTCTGACAAATTTTCTTACAATAGTCGTAGTATTAAACATATTTCTCAGGTAATCTATCTATTGTGTATTATCTTTTATTTAAAGGTTCTTCTTGCTTTATTAATGTGACCTATGTAAAAAAAATAGGAAGTGATTAATTTCGGTGTTTAATTGCTTGTTTTAAAATAATTTTATTTACATCTCTACCATCTGGAGAAATGACCATCGTTATGTTCTTTTGAATAGATTAAAGAATGAATTCTCTTCCTTCTGTTATTTCTATAGTTCCATTTTAAGTTGTTATTTTACTCGGAGGTATTCTTCCCACTTTTAGAGGAGATAATCTACTATATTTGCTAGTATTGTTGCTATTATTCTTGCAAGAACTATTATCCTCTAAAAATTTATTTTTTAATGATGAGAAAAAATATATATATTAATCAACAAATTTACTGTTTCCTGAGAGTAGATTTTTCATTTGAGAATTGCTTTTAACAGCTGTACTATTATTGGTAGTGGGTATTCTTCTTTCAGGACTTAACATAAGATTTAGTGTATTTATTCTTGGTGATTCGTAATACTCTAAATTATTAGTAGTACTATTTTAATTACTAATACTGTTTGTTTCACTATCACTAACATCTGTTTTTAAACCACTTTAAATTCTTGATTTACTCTTTACTCCTTGGACCTATTTTATAAATAATTAAGAATTGTTTATTTATTAATTTATTAACTTTAAATTTTCTTTTTAAATAATTTATACAAATTTTTATAAGATAAATTTAGTAAATTTTGTTACAGAATATTATTATACTCTCTGTGTGCCAGCTTAGGTTTCAAATACTTAAGAATTACGGTAAGTATTCACTTTAGAGTTGATCATTTTTTCTTATTGATTTTATATGTGTTATTAATACTAAGCATTGAAGAAATCTTTGTTATATTCGTTGCTTTCATTAATGTTGTTTGTATTGTTTAAGCTATAATTCGCATTATCAGATGTTTAGTTTTTAAAATGCTTTACTTTTTCAAACTTTTCTTGCTTTCTAAATGCATCTCTATCTTCATTTAAAAAGGTAATAGGGATATTCTACTACTTCATCTACTAATTTTAAGTTAGTTAAACTTATGAACACCTCATAGGCTAATGTGCAATTTATGAAATAAGAGGTACTTCAGATTTTTGTTTTTTATCAATTATTTTTGGATGAGCGTTTGTATTTAAAATATTTTAAGCATTTCCACTTTTTAAAATTTAATTTTCATTGTTTATTTTGATCATATCATTGTTAAATCTGCCATTCGTGTTTTATTCTACAGATATTCTATTATTTGCATTCTCCATATTTAGCTTTCCTTAAAGATTGTCCATACTGAACATTATTGCTTTATTTTTAGAAATAACTCTCTGCTGATTATATTATTCAGTGTTTTATCTAGCCGTGTTTTGCTCTGTATTTAGTCTCTATGTGTTACATTCTGTGTTATCTCTTGTGTTATTAAAATCAGTATTTAATCTTGTACCTTTGTAATCAGTGTTTAGTCTAGAAGTATTCTGCTCTGTAGACATTTTAGGACTGCTAAACTCGTATTTTATTTTGTATTAATTTTATTCGTTTCCATATTTATTATGATTACTCTCGTAATTATATTTATTAACTTCACTTGTAACTTTATTAGAAATATAATCAGTATCTATTTTATTATTGTTCAATTCAGCACTCATTTTGTTATTGCTATTATAATCAATATTTGGTTTACTTGAATCAAAATTAATTTTATTAGTGTAGGTATCTGCATTTATTTTATTGTAATCGCTATTATTTTTATTTGAATAATTATCTATTTTAGATCTATTTATTTCATTGCTCATCCTATTTGGATTATCATGGTGGCTAATTTTGTTTGAATTATATTCTGTATTTAATTTATTAGAAATATAATTGTTATTGATTTTACTGTTGTTTGAGCTAAAATCGTTACTAAATTTATTTTGATTATATTCTTGATTTAATTTCGATTGTTAGTTGTTATTGTTCATTTAATTAGAATTGTAGTCAATATTTGTTTTGCTATTATATTGATTGTTTAATTTAATTTAATTGTTAAAATCATTGCTTCCATTTTTATATTCAGTGCTTAATCTTGAAATGTTTTATTCAGAGCTAATCCTTTTAATATTATTTTCCCTATTAATTAATTTATTTTCATTTACTAGCTTTCTTTATTGGATCATCTCTTCATACTTGTCAGTTTAATCTTCCGCATATGTAGGTTGATCTTTCTTAGTTAGATAATAATTGAGATTGTCGCTAGTATTCTTATTTCCAACAACATGTAATTGAGGCGATTGATTTCTCTGTAAGTTGGATTGTATTGACTAAGGAGGATTGTTATTTTTCTTGTAAAATCCTTAATCACTACTTTACATAACTTTTTATGTTATTTAATTTGGGATTTGAGCTTAATTAGGTAGATTTTCAAAAGAAACTGGATTTTTAATTCTGTTATGAGACACTGTCTAAGGCTATGGAAAATTGTTAATTTCAGCTTAAATATTAATGTAATTATTTGTTGTTGTATTTGTAGAATTTGCTGTGTTGTTATGAGGAGGTGAAAATCTGTCTACATCTGTAAGGGAGTTCAAGTTCTATAAGAAGCTAGTTTAAACCTTTTTAGGGAGCGGAATCACCTTGCTCTATGAAATAGAATAGCTATTGTTCTTGTGTTGGGATTATTGCTATTATTAGCCATTATTGAAAACAGAGGAATTTGACATATGATTATTTTGTACATTAGGGGATTAATTTCTTTCTATGTATGAGTTATTATTTACAGGAGAGTTATTTCTTATATTATTTGTGTTTTTTATGTATTTATCATGATTGGAGTTAGCAGTTGTTCTATTTTGATTGCTAAGCTAAGGATTAATTCCTTGAATAAACTACTGGCTTTGGAATGTATTGTTATAATAGTTATTATTTATATTACTAGTGCTATTTATATTGTTATGATTATTGGAGGCATTACTTTGGTTGTTGATAATATTATTTTGAATAATTTATTAATTGTTGTTGTAATTTGTATTTAAATTATTTTGGTTATTATATAAAATTGATTTAACTCCCCTTTTTTCTTAGCTACCATAAGTAGTTATAGCACTATTATTCTATTATTATTAGTTTAAACCAACAGGTTGTTGATTATTTTTAATTTTTTCAATATTATTAATAAATGTTTACTTAATTTCTTTCTAGTTAGATGTTAACTTAGGGCTTTTGAACACATCATTTTAATTAATTTCTTGGTTTTATTATATCAAGTTTTTTCTCTCTATATTGGTTATTCTTTCTTTGTCATAAATTTAATTTTGATTTGTTGGACTTTGTTTTCTTATATTTAATTGTTGATTTTGAGTATGGATTTCTTTTACTTTTACTTAATGAATAGTTTCCTCTTTTTATTTATTCATGTTATTTTATTGATTTTCCACATCAAACCTATCAACAGGGCTGCTTTTTCTAGCAAAATTCATTTCTTTTTAGTTATGTATTTGAAAATCATTTTATTTTAATAAATTATTTTATGATTACTTTTTATATTAAATTTGGTTTAAATTATTATTCATAATATTTAAATCTTCATTTTAAATTTTATTATTTTTTAAACCATTTATTTTTTCGTTTTTTTATATCATTTGGTTCTTTTGTTCTTGGATATTACTTGGACTATTTGATTTCTTAGGTATAGATCCATCTTTATGATCTAACTAACTAAAAAAATTATCTTAATATTTTATGTCAATCTTTTTAACTCCATTTTAATGCACATTGTTCCTTTAGTCTTCTCCTTTTACACTCCTAATACTGTTAAAAAAAGAGAGAGATTCCTCTTCCTCTTATCTTTATTTTGCGCTTTTCTACCTCATATCTTCATAAAACGGATGCATTAAAATCTAGTCAATTGTAAACCTTGAATCTTAATTCTATTAATAATAATTTGATTTCAAATTAGTTTTATTATATATTTGAAATAGAAAATAAAAAATTCGAAATAGAAGAGTACTTATTTCACATCAATAAAATTTGAAAATATTAAATGAAAATTTATTAGTTTTAAAACAAAAATAATCTACCCAATTAATTATATTGACTAAAAGATCTTTTAAATTATCAGAAATGTTGTTTGGTAACTCAAAAAACTGCTCCTAACTTGTAACTTTCTTTAAAGTTTGAACGATGTCTTATCCTTAAAAGGGAGGATGACCTACAATTAATGCATAAAGAATGCACCCGAAAGACCAGCAATCTATTTTCATCCCGTAAGGCTGTTTATTGAGAATTTCCCTAAATTAAAAATAAAAATGATCAGTTTGCTAATTAAAATAGAATTTATTATTTATAAATCCAATCAAAAACTTTAATATTTGAGAGCTTAATGAAAAGGATAATTTCTTTCATTTTAAATAGTCATTTTAAAAAGAAATATAATTTTCTTCTAAACTTAAAAATTATAAGAAAACTGATATGCAAAAAACAACATTAATTTATTTCATTTTTCTTTAGTTGAAAATAGTTTAAATTATTGTTTTTAAACTATGTTTTTGCACTATTTATCAACATTTATATTTTTCATTTGATTTCAATTTTCTAAACTCTTCCATCCAATATATTTTGAAATCAACCTTCTAATTTCAAAATTTACGAAGAGTTAAATGTTAAGATTTAGATTTTTTGTTAGTCCTCTATCCTTCTCAAAAAAATAAATTAAATTAAAGTTGGCATATTATTGACAATTTTTATAGATTCATAAATATAGTTTTATTACGGAGATATATAGTTTGGAGTACCACAAATAGTATTTTTTTCCTACTCGTTTCCATTCAATCTCACAGCTAATCCGAAATCGCAGATTTTGACCTAGTGGTCAGAACTAAGAAGAACGTTTCCCAACTTTAAATCTCTATGAATAATCGATTTGTCATGAAGATATTTTAATCCCTCTGCTAATCTATAAGTTATACGCTTAGCTTCAGCTTCAGAAAGTCTATTAAATAAATAATTTAAAAATTAAAAAGGCCTATTACTAAATGCTTTTCATAATCTTGAATATTTTTCATCTAAAAAAATATAAATTGTAAAACACTTCACTATTAAACTACATTTTCTATTTTTAACTAATTTATTACTTTTTGTGATGCTTTAAATAATGAAATAAATCGCCTCCTTCACAATACTCCATGACTAAATATAAATTTTCTGAGTCCTCAAAACTTTTAATCATCTTAACAATATTTTTGTGCTTGAGATCAAGATGAATCTATGTTTAAAATACCAAATAAAATATGTTGTAAAACTGGCATTCATTGCTATAATAATAAATCTACTTCTATTTCATTTTTAAGTCTCTTATATGCTGATTTGTAATACTGACTTTATTTATCAACTACTTTTATAGCCTTTATAAAATATGATCATGAAATACTCGTTATAATTAAATGTTAATTTCGCTTTGAAAAAAATAAAAAAGCGTAGAATAAAATAAATAACTTTACATATTCTTTTTTAGTTTTTATTGATTTAACCTTAACAACTAAACTACCCGCACCACTGCCTATGGGATGAGAAATTATATAATCCTTTTAAATATTTAAATTTTGAGTTTAATTTCATTGAATGTTTGGCTTTATATAATTATTTTTACAGACAGCTAAGCAGAGAGCGAGTTGAATAGTGAATTTCTTTCTTACTCGTTTATCTCTTGATTTTGCTCACCTGAATTATATTCTTTAGCCTCTTCTTGATTAAACATAGTAGCTTGCTTATTCCTATTCAACAACTAATAACTTATGCCCTACCTACCTATTAACTCGTTTGCTTGCTTGTTTACTAGATTACTTATTAAATTAATTAATTCTTGTGAATATTTTTAATCGAAGTTCTTGCATTAAAATATATGCTTAAATATTAAGATATCCAAAGTAAATTAATAAAGCTATATACAAACTCAAAAAATATATTAATTTATTGATTGATTAATTTTTTAGTTAATATTTTGTTAACAAATAATTGAAGTTTTTTTAGAATCTTTAAAAATTTTAACTGGGCTTTTTGTAATTCTTTCAAAAGGAGAAAGAAAGAAATAAATAAACAATAATTCTTCACTTTTTTTAAATTATTTGGATACAACCATATTAATAAATCAGAAGCAAACGCTCATAACTTAAATTGGTATTTTTTAAATTATTCAATTATTAATTTAGAGATTGAAATTTATATTTATTGGTGATTAAACAACTATAATTATTATATTTTCATATAAACAACTTTTTTTTTCAAGTTTTTAAATAAATATTTAAACATGGTTATTGATAAATATATTTTTTTCTTTTTATTAAATTAAAATCAGTTTAATAAAGTTTATCTTGAATTATAGGCTGAAACATTAAAAACAAATTTTTAAAATAAAATATTATTAGTTAAAATTAAGTAATATTAAAAAATAAATACTTGATTAAATTATTTATTTAAATTAACTACTGAATAGATATTATTTTAAAGAAAACATATTTGGAAATACAAGACCAAATTAAATAAATTAAATTATTATAAATTCTAAATAATTGCTATCTTATATATCTTTATATTATACTTAATTAGCAGTATAATAAATTTTGAAAATTTTTTGAATCAGAGGAAATAAAGATTCACCTTTTCCTTAAATATCTGTGGTATTTATATCTCTTATTCTGTAAAATTACATTACATATTTGTTATTTTTTATAAGCTAATAATTAAAAATTAATATTGTTTTCATTATTTATTACTGTTTAATTTAACAAAATTGGTATGCTATTAAATAATCTACATAGCACATTAATTTATTTTTCTTTCAATATATTTCTTTAGATAAATATTTAAACTAAAAGAAAATAAATAAATAAAATTATTTTACTATCACAGAAAGCATTTTAATTCTAAATAATCTACCTGTAAAATTGATTTACATTTTATTTATTATTAGTATTGCAATAGTCGGCATGGTGAAGTAGTAATCACGAAGGTATCACGAAGGTCTAATAAACCTTAATCCTAGGTTCAAACCCTAGTGTCGACTTTTTTTTTAAGTATTTTTTGGAAATAATTTTAATAATGGTTAAAAATATGATTAATTGTTTTTATTAACTTTTAAATTTGTACAGTTATTTAAAAAATATCTATCATTTATTTTATTTGAAATAATATTTTAGATAAGAAACTTGAAACCAAAAAGTAAATAATAAAAAGCTTACTAATAAAACTTGATTCTAAAAATTCATGAAATAATAATTAATCTTCTTTATAAAATAATATTTTAGAAATTAACTTTAAAATGAATTAATAAAAATATCTTCAATTTAGAAACACAAAATAATTTTTTGAATAACTCATTTTAAGATATTATACATAATATATTTAAAATTTAAAAAAGTATTAATATAAACATATATTTTATTGAAAGAAATAATATAGTTGAATATAAACTTAAAACTATTAAATTTATAATTTTTTAATGTCCAATTTATTTTTTTTAAACTTTGAATTTTTTTATAGAATTTTCCTTTTTTTCTACTTTTAATTTTTATTACTTGATTTTATCTAAGATGGGAAAATTAATTTTTTTTTAAAGAAATAAAATGAAAAAATTTTCTTTATTCTGATCTTCCTCATCATCGTATTGATTATAAAACTAAGAATCCTCCTAACTTCCTTCACTTTCATTATGATAATTCATATATCTGTATCTATTTTTACTATTTGATGATTCAGTTCTTCTTTTATTTGAAGTCTTTCTTCCAATTATATTACTTTTACTTAAGAAATTCTTATATATTTTTTATGGAATTTAGGTTCCAGATTTGGGAGATGTTAAATTTCTTAATTTTTATTTCAAACCTATTTTAAATAATTTAGAATTGTAAATAATTGCATTATTATATAAAAAGAAGTAGGCCCCCTAGGCTTTAGCAAGCATTTTCCTTTAATATTTTTCATTTTGGCAAGTCATATTTTTCAAGTAAAAATAATTAAAATATATACTGTTTATATATTCATTTTCAAAATTTAGACATTTTTTTAAAAAAATCGAAGCGACAGAAGTGAGTTTTGTAATTTAAAAATGCCTGGCTATTTCAGAAGTATACAATAAATATATATATACAGTATATTTCCTATTTATATATTTAGAATATTTGAATTTATTTTAAAGTATCCATTCATTTCTTCTACTTTTTCTTTTTTTCAGGAGTGTGTTCTATTATATTTTCTTACTAAACATTTTATGTTTCTTCTTTTGGTTATTCTTTTTCACTTTATTAAAATAGGGGATTTTCAACACAATAAGAATGAAGCCTTGCATACTATTTTTATTTAAGTTTTTGATCTGCTACAGTAAAAGTCTTAGATTCATCCATTTCTTGGCTGCTTTAAAGATTAAAATTGTTTGTATGATAAGCTGATTTTTTAATATCTGTTTTTTTAGCAGCTTCTATTACTTGTTTCAGACTCTCTTCTATAATTTTTAAAGTTATTTCTGTAAATTTTTTAATTCTACCTATCTCACTTTTAAGTGCTTCTTGCTTTTAAATATCAGCATCCATATTTGATTCTAATTTATCTATTTCATTTTCTATTTTAACTTTATCAGCTTCGCAACTTTGCTTCATTTGTGAAATATATTACTCATATTTATCTAAATTATCAAAATCGAATCCCCAGACGATAGATTCGTCTTACCTTTTATCTTTTTGCTTTTAGCTTTCTTTCTATTTTTCTTGCTCTCCTTTATTAGCATCTTGCTCAGGGTAAGGTGATTTTATTTCTTGCTTATTCAAAATAAAAACGCTGTATAAATCTTCTAATACATCAATTCTTTTTCTATCATATTCCCTTTCTTTATTTTAGAGTCTACCCTTCACAAGATAGTCATACTAAAGCATAGCTTTTTTGCTGTCAATCATAATTTCAATAGCTAGAACATACTGATCCACATGATAGAAATACCTAATCCAAAGTCTAATAAAATTCTCAAATTTTTATTCAAAGTCCTTTAAAGGATTTTAATTCATATTTTTCTTATTATTATTTCTTTTAATACTACCAAATTTTATATATAAACAAATATATTAGTTTTGAATAACTTTGATAATAAACTGATTTCAACTAAAAACATAAAATATATACTTTATTTGTATCTAGCTAGCTAACTATAAATTATTTATTTAAGCTTCTATTATTTATTTATAGGATAAAATATATAATTCAAAAAGATTTGGAGTATTCTTCGCAAAATTAATTCTAATATCTAGATTAATATTTTATAAGTATATAGAGAGATAGATAATATAATTGAAAAGCAACAAAAAATAAATAAGCTAGATAGCTATTATCTAAATACTCCTGATAATATGTACATATAAATATAAAAAATACCTTAAATATTCATGAATAAAGACTACTTCTACACCTATAAATATACCAAATTTATTATCCCTTTTTAAAAAAACAAAAGGTGGAATAATCAATATTATTTAATCAGTTCAGAAGCATTTAAGGTATATTATTTTGATCAAGTAATTCAATCATTACTGATATTTAATTATTTTATTATTATCGAATCTTATTTGCTTCTTATTGAAAAACCTATTTAGTATAAATCAGATTTTTAGAGGATAGAATTCATTTTATTTTCATCAAGTTTAATAATGTTATAGCTATTTGGAAAGTCGGATATTTCTACTAATCCTTCAGAGAGCTTTATCTTTAATAAAAATTATTTGAAGTTTTTTCTTAATCTCATTTTATCCCCTTGCTTTATACAATCGATTCCATAGCCATTGTTAAGATCCTTAGAAGCTATACAAAAGGATAATTTTTCATTATATAAATGATCTATATCTCCTTTAGTTGTCAGCCCTACAAAAAATGAAAAATGGTCTTGGTTTTAATAAGAAACCTCAAAAATGACTTAGTAGAATACATTTTTATCAATAAGTAATGTTGAAATTATATTGTTGTTGTAATCATCATCCTTACTAGTCTTTGTAAATTGTATGCTTTAATCTTCAAGAGTTATTATACTTAAATCCTATTATGAGTTATAAAAGTTACTTTTGACAAAAGGAAATTCCTCTAAATAGTTTTAGTTAGGCGGTAGTGTCAAATCCACATCCTCCAGAAATGGAGATATAGAGAAATAAACTCTTTAGATTTTTTCCTTTATTTAATTAGGCAAACACTCCTGCTTTTGATTAACTAATTTTATAAATTGCTTAATTGATGGAGATTACTCTATTTTTTATGGGCATTTACTTGAGACAATATCGCAATACTTGTTTATTTAATTAATTTAAAACTATGTAAGATCTTCAAAATTAATTGGCCTCTAATATCCTTCTTTATATATTTGAACTCCATTTAGCTCATTAAATACAAACTAATATTTATTAATAATCTATTTAATTTTGTTAATGAACTCAGATGAACATAAATTAGACTTATTTTAAATCATGCTAATTATTTGATTAACATGATTGCTTTCATTTTATTTGCAAACATACATATGTTCACTTTCTTAGAAAAAATTTATGTTTCTGATCAAATTAATTATATTTATTTTAATTTGATTAGGTTAATTTTCATCAAACTTTTTTTCATGTGTTTTCAAAAAATTTTAAAATAAATTTTCTGTTTCCTGCTTTTATTGTACTTTTTCTTAAATCATCTTTTGAAGTTCTACCTATGCGTCATCAAACTAAGCTTAAGGATTGGTAAGAATTTTCTTTATCTTATCTTTTTCAGCAAGATTGTTGTATATTTACTTAATTTCACAAGCCTTTTCCTGCAACTAATTGCATTTAATTACCATATCTTTTTAAATATCATCTATAAACTTATTTATTTCTTGCTTCAAGCTATCAAAATATTATGAAATGATTTATGTTTAATTTGCAGTATTGTTATTCTCTTTAAGAAATAAATCCAATTAGCGAAGCAAGCTTTGATTACTCAAAATAGGCCATTTTGGTAAAATTGTATCCTCAGTTGATTTTAGAAATGTTTCTAGCGATTAAAAGTTGATTAATTATTCTTATTCTGAATCTAATAGCTCTAGACACTGATTACAAAGAAGAACTTCCTCGTTATTAGAAGTAGAACATTTAAGCTTAATATAGCTAGGCTTAAATTATTCATGATACTTGCAATTAAATTGAATTTTTAATTTGTTATTATTACAAATTTCCATTAATTATTATTAAAATAATAACTTTTAATTTTAAGCTATAAATTAAAGAGAGTTAGTTATTAAGAATTTATTAATTTATGAATAAAATCATAAATATTTTATCATAATTAAAACCAAGGGAAGCTCTATTTCAAAATATAAATATTAAATTTAGAAATGTTGTAACAAAAATAATATGATTTTATTCTATTTTTATATTTAATTAAAATATAGATAAAATTAGTTCTTTTTGTATTAAATAAACAAAGAAATAAATTAGCATTTTTAGTTTTTTTTGTCTATCTTAAAATCAAAAAGATTGAAAATTTTATAGGTTTGTTATATTTATAATATATAAAATAGGAATACTTAATTATAAAAAAAATAAGTGTTCATAGATATATTTCATAGAAATTAGATTAAGTAATGTTTGCAAATTTTAAAAATTCTTAATTCTATTTGATAGTTGAATATTTTCTCATTTTTTCTTTAGCTGAGAAATTTACATTACTGATCGATAAATCAATCAATCTCTAACAAATTTAAACACAAATGGTAAATAAAAAAATATTAATTTTGTTCATATTAAAACGAAATTTTATTTTTTCATTCAAAAATAATTTTTGTGCATATTCATTTCTTAGTTTATTTTTTTACAATAAATTCATATTATCTTGATTTTAAAAGTAAATTTTATAAAAAATAAAAAAAATTTGTATATTTTTTCTATTTTACTTATTTATTTTTAAATATTTTTAACTTTTTCAAATGATAGTAGAAATAAATGATAAAACTAAATTATTGTACTTACTAGTTTAACACTATTTTTCTTTATTGAACTTATTTAAAAATAGCTGTTAATTTATTTTACAAGTTAAATGAGCTATCTATCAATTTAAAATTAACCATTAATCTGGGAAGATATTTTCAAAATTCTTTTCAAATATCTTTTAAAAAATGCATATAATTGTGCTAAATAATCACTCAGATTTGTCTAGAAGAAGATAAATAGATGCATAATAAATAAATTAAATAAGTAGGCTTTAAGTGGTTTATTATTTATAGTAATACCAAAAAATCAATCCAAAACATTAAAAATAAAATATCTTTAGAGAGTATAAATGTGACATAATAAAAGTAGATTGAATGTGAGTTAACAAATAATAAGTTAAAAAAGGAAAGTTGAATTGAGCTTTACTTTATTCAATAAAATTAATTAAATTATTGATAAATTTTTCTATGATTTAATCAATTAGTCTTTCTATCTACTCTTGATAGATATTACACACTATTAATTTATTCAAAAAAGAATTTAGTTTTTAAAGCAACATAAAATAATTAATAAATTAATCAACACAAAGCTTTATAAATAACTTATAAAGAAAGAAAGATAGATAGATATACAACTTAGATAAAAGATTAACATATTGTAGCAATACATACATACCAAACAAAAAATAAACTCCTGAATAAAATGAACTATATGGCTGCTATTCAAAATGCCCATCAAAAGATGAAGGCAGAAAACAAGATAGTTTTAAATACTAGACTTGAAAAATCCAGGAAACTTAGCGAAAAGTATGAAGCTAACATCTATTTAAAAAGAGAAGACAATCAACCAGGGCGTACTTTCAAAATTCGCGGAAGCTTCAATTACATTTCTAAGATGAGTGAAGAAGAAAAGAAAAAAGGTAAATAAATTAAAAGATCATTTTATATTGATAGTTTATTCATTTTAAAAAGAATAAATTATAATCAGTGCATCGTTTTTATTGTAATAAATTTATTTTTTTTATTAGGCTGTGTCACTGCATCAGATGGTAATTTTGCTTTAAGCTTAGCTATTGTTGCTGCTCACTTCCAAGTCAAGGCCCATATTTTCTTACCCAGCGTTACCCTTAAGCATAAAATCGATAATATCTTGAGATTTGGTAAAGAATTTGTTGAAGTTAGTTTGGTTGAGGCTAATTACGAAGAAACTGTTGAAGTAGCCAAAAAGCACAGCTAGGGTAATCCTTATTAAAAATATATATCTAAAGCTATTATATTATATCTATATCTACCAGTGGATGTAGTTTATCTACCATTTTTTGATATTAATAATTAAAAAAATATGTCTTTTATCTCTCATTCATTAATATTTTATTTAATAGAAAAAGGTCTTAAGTATTTCCATTCATTTGATGATGAATCTATGATAGAAGGAGCAGGAACTATTGGACAAGAAATTATGAAAGATCTAGAAGGTGATTTTGATTACTGCTTTATCCCTGTAGGCGGTGGTGGCTTAGCTGCTGGTGTGTCTTTTGTTATTAAATAGCTTTCTCCTGATACAAAATGTATTGGTTTAGAACCTGAAGGAGCCCCTGCAATGACAGAAGCCTTTAAAGCTGGACACCCTATAACACTTGATAAAATTTCAAGATACTGCGATGGCTCAGCTATAAGAAAGGTAAAGCTAAATTAAAAATAATATAATATAAAATAAATAAATAATATGATTTAGTGTTTTATTACATAAGTAATAAGTATATCAGAAATAACACTTATAATTAGAGCAAAAATTAGGAAAATTTGTTAGAATAATGATAATTTTATTATATTTAGCAATAAAATAATCAATTATTTTAATTTATTTTGATAAAATAGGTTGGTGATAAACCTTTCGAGCTTTGCAAAAAGAATTTAGATGAGCTGAAACTAGTTCCTGAAGGTTTAATAAGCTCTACAATTTTAAATTTGTATGATAATGGTTTGATCACTGAACCTGCTGGTGCTATTTCAATAGCTGGACTTGAATTATATAAATAGGAAATAAAAGGAAAGAATATTGTTTGCATTTTAAGTGGAGGAAATACTGATCTTTCACGTTTGGATGAATTCAAAGAACATTCCTTACTTTATGAAGGATTGAAATATTTCTTCTTAATTACCTTCCCTTTACGTCAAGGTATCTTAAGAGAATTTATCCAAAAGTGTTTAGGCCCTAACGATGAAATTTCTCACATTTAATTTAATAAAAAACCTAACAGAGAACATGGTCCTGCTCTTATTGCAATCGAAGTTCAAAAGAAAGAAAATATGATAAAAATTACTGATAATATGGATCAAATGAATCTTAAATATAAAATTATCAACGATCAAAAAGACTTATATGATTTACTTGTTTGAATAAAACTTCATACTAAATTTATATTTCCTGTTGATTTATTTTATTATTATTTTTGTAAACAATTAATTCATTAATAATTGCTAATCCAAGAATAAAATATGATTCACTATATTTTAATAGCTGAATAAGCTTAGTTTTAAAATTTTATAAAAATAAAATATAAATTTATGAAAATCAAAGTAAAGGCATATCATATCAGAATATATTAAAAATAAAATATTCAAATACAAAATTTAATGTTTGTTTAAATTTTACTCATTTCTCAGATTTAAGACTTACCATAATGAGAGAAATGAAGAATTGGGAATTTACAATAGATATTTTCATCAAATAAATTAAATTTTTTATCTATTTTTTTAATTTTTTTAAAATCAATTTTATTTTATTTAAAAATATTTAATATCCTACTAAATTTCTATTTAGTACTCACTAGATAAATTTCTGAAAGTAGTTCTAATAAAAAAATGTGTAAATTATCTAATTTGTGATATAACTTTATAAAGAACAAACCTAAATTTTATAAATAATAAATTAATCCAATTTCTATAAAAAATAAGGAATTTAATGCAGTTAAATATGAAATATTATATATGTTTGCTTGTTCTCGATTTATCTAAGATAACCATATTATCTAATTCTTCATGGCTTTTACACATAAGCATAATTTATGAAGAATTATAGTGTTTTAAATTTTATTATAATTTTTATTATTTTATAGATCTAATGTTCAAAAATTTAGGACTAATAAAATTATGAGAAAATTGAGGTTCAAATCTTTCATATTGATAAATTATGATTATTAAGATTCTAAATAAAAAACTAGATATGTTGATACTAAAATTTTATTTAATGCAAATTATTTTAACATACATTAACCTAATATTAAATTTATTGTGTTTTAATCTGAATAGTTTTTCAATTTTTTAATTAAAACCAGCAATGATTTAATCTATCAACCAATATTTAAATATGTAATTTATACATATCAAGAGGAGAATACATATATTGCTTTTTAGCAATTAAAATTCCATCTACAATCAGATTTAAACCTGCATTAAATAAATCAAAAAAAAAAAACAAATTTATCAGTAAAAGTAATTAAAATAATTTTAAAGCTCCAAATTTAAAATAAGAATAAAAAATTATCAGGTTTTGTTTAAAATATTTTTCATTTATTAACTACAATAAAAAATTAGAATCTTTAACTTTGAAATGAGCTTACTAAAAATTTGATATTTTCCTTATTATTATTATTCTCTATTATATCTTAATTTAATTTTCAGTTTTACCTTAAATTGTTTAATTTTTTTCCCCACTATTTTTGATATCTCACAAAATAGGTTTTTATTGAAACTAAATGGATGGAGATTAATAAACAAAACTATATAATATTATAGCTAATAATTAATCAAATTATACAGTCTGTAAAGCATGATTTTAAAGACTTTATTTTTCCTTCAATGAGTAAAAAATAAGTAATACAAAAACCTTAGATTTTATTAATAATTTTACGAAATACTTTATCCTTTTCCAATTTAAGAGTGGCTTAAAATATCCTATTGATAATTAGAGTGAAATTCTAAATAATAAATTTTATTTGTATATTAACAAAGGCTAAATAAGCTTATAAAAGCTATATTTTGTATATAATAAAGCTTAAAATTATATTAATTATGTATAAAATAGTATATACTGTGTGTTGTTATAAAATTACTCTGTGGCTTTTAAATCAAGAAATTTTCCTAAAGTCCAATTGCAAAAAATATTGTAAATTTTTATTTTTAAAATGTAAAGACACTTGATGATTTAGGAAGTAGGGTATGTTTATTTTATTTAAACAAAATCTTACTATAATATTTGGCTAATTTTTAAACAAATAAATAAATTTTAAGAATTTAAGCCAACTATCTTAGGCTAAAATATATACTTAAGTTTTTATAATATTAAGAATGGTAAGACTCAGCTTTTTGATAGTACTCTTAAATAAAATAACAAATGACAGTATATAATGATAAAAAAAAGTCGATATAAATAATTTCTAAATATGCATAAAAAAGAGAATAAAAATGTTTTTAATAAATTAATATAAATCTAAATATTAAAAAAACAAGTAAATTTTTATTAAGAGAAAAGAAATAAATTATATAAAATATATTGTTAAAATTGCAATCATGACATAAAAATGATTAAAATAGATTCTGTTTAATGTAATAAATCTTCAAATAAAAGCAAAAGAAAGATGAAAACTACAAAGCCCTTAACCGCTTTTTGCTTAATTGACTATTTAAATGAATGTAACAACTATTTTTTTTATATTAAAATATATTTTTTGATGCATGAAAATACCATTAGCAAATAGTTCAGGATATCTTAATTGTTTTCTTATCAAACGTGCAATATTATTGCCTAATACTATTAATATTTTTTGTAAAAAAGAATAGAAAAAAAAGCAAACCGCACTATAAAATAGTAAAAAATTGTTGCAGGATTTTTAGAGGTAAGAGTCATCTATTCTTTTTATAATTTCTTTACTTCAATTAGATAACCAAAATTGTTTAATAAGCATAATAATTATATTATGATTTTAACAGGATAAATTTAAATAGCTAAAAACATTTTGAATCATTCATCAAATATTTAAATTCTCATACTCTTTATTCTTAATTAGATAGACTATGCATAACCTATTGAAAATTTCAATTTAATTCTTGAAAAAAATTTTTTGCAAAAAAATGCTTTAGCAAAAATCAAAACCCAGTTTATTTTGTAAAGAATAATATTTACAAATAATAAATTGAGAAAAATGACAGATTTTATATTTATAATTTTTATTTTGGATAAGTAATAAATAAATTTAATTAGTAAAAAATAAACTTAAAAATAATTTGTGAAAGTATTATCAATTAGAACTAAACCTTTGAAATATCTTTAATTTAAAGTGAGTCAATTTTTTTATTTCAGTTAATATTGATTTAGTTGAAAAAAGAAAAACTAATACATTTAAATCAAAAATCTAAATCTCCATATTTATAATAAATAAAATTGAATAATAATTATTTTATTTATTTAATTTCTTATTATTAAAATTTTCAATAAAATACTTTTGCAAGGTGAAATAAACTCCAAAAGTTAAATAGGATATTATTAGAATATTTGAAAAAATAAATAATTTATATTTTAGAAGTGAATTATATTTATCTCGTATTGAGATATTTCTCCTCAAATATATAGACTATTTTACAACTTACAAGTTTAAATATTATATAAAATTTAAATAATTAATCATATAACAATATTTTTGAAAATTATTTTAATTAAATTCTTTAACTTTCTGATTATTCTGGAAAATTATATTACTATTATTTCATTTTTAAACCATTTGTTTGAATAAAATTCATTAGGTATCTCTATAGAAATTAACAAGTGTGTAATAAATCAAAAATTAAACCATTTAAAATCATTTTTTGGTAGACATAAATATTTAAATATAACAGGAATTATAAAGCCCTATTTTTGTATATTAAGAAGAGGATTAAAGGAAATTTTGGTTTCTACTTTTAAGAAAGCTATGATATTTTTTTTTACTATTAAAAAAAAACATTATAATTGGAATGATAAGAATGAAAAGATGTAAAATTAAGGGCACTCATGCTTTGAAATTGATAAAACAGATTATTTAATGTAAAATTATATTAGCTCAAACATATTTTCATGTTTTATTTAGAATTTTTAAGAAGGATATTTAAATGTATGAAAAGTAGAATTAAATTGATTTATATACTAATAAGTCTTTCAGAGTTAAATAATATGATATTTTTATCATATTTAAAGAAGTTTTCATATTCTTTAACGTTTACTGGTTCTTTTTAATAGTTAATTGTTAAATCCTATAAAGTATGCTCAAAAATCTTAAAGAAGACATAGTATTTAGATTAATATAAAATAAATTAAAATTTTAAAAATGAGAAATTAGCTGTGTGTATATTCGAAGAACGATAAAAAGTAAGATAAAGAACAATTTTAGAAAAGAATAGCATATTATTAGTATTTATTCACATTATAAAAAGTAACTTTAAATCAATTTTGTTTTAATCCATTTATATTCTTAACTATCAAAATACCCATTCATTTACACTAATTTTTGTTTCCTCTTATAAAATTAAAAAAATAAGAGTTTTTATAAAATTGAATTTTTTTGAAGTAATTCACAATAGAAAAAGTAGATCAGATAATTTTTTATACTTTTTTAGAGTTAGCGATTATAAAAGATGGTATTATTTAGGTTTTATTTTTTCTCATCAACTTTAAAACGTTTTTAAGTTGAATTAATAATAATTTCTAACATAGATTAACTTAAATTATATCACAAGATGTTAAATATCATATATTAAGCTACAGATAAAGCATATGAAAGTAGATTAATTTAATAATTTATATAATCGACTATATTGAGCATTAAAAAAACCAGAAACAAAAATACTAATCTAACTCTAATATTTTAAAAATTTCAAATAATAGAAGCATAAATAATAAATATAATGAAAAAAAATATTTTATAGGTAGATTAGACTAACTTATTTTGGGGACATATCATTAATCTAGATTGTTAATTATATTTTGAGAAAGTTTTCAGTTAAAAAAGTGAATTCATATTATTAATTTATATTCATAATTTTTATTTTAAACTAATCTAATTCGTTAATAATATATAAATAGAACTTTATTTTTGCTTAATTAATATAGGTTGTTTTGCTTATATACCTTCACTAACTTATTAAATTGCTAGTCGTTTGAATATTCAAATAAATTAATAATTTATAAAAAAATAAAAAATCTTTTAATTAAATGGAATAGTAATAAAATATTGATTAGTAAATAGAATAATTATAGCTGCAAGATATTTGCTTATATGACCCTAATAAATAATACTTGCTATAAAAATAAAATCTAATTACTATTAATGATCTAGAAAGAAAAATCTGTAAAAACAATGTAAAAATAAGGACTCTATTAGGAAACCCAGGAAGTGGTAAAAGCAGCATTTTAAAGAGAATAACAAATAGTTAAGAAATATCAGTGAGCAATGATTAGCATTCACACACGTAGGAATGTAGCATTTATGAAAAAAATGGAATTCCTTATATTGATACCCCAGGACTCAACGATACAATAAGGGGGCGATACAGTATTTTGCTTCAAATTGTTAGATACCTTTTTTCTAAAGAATACAAATTAGACTAAATTTTTTTCGTGTATGTATCAAGTAAAGAACTCTAAACTTAGCACAAAGACATTATAGAGTTAGTCTACACTTACTTTTTATATGAGTAATTTAAGGAATAGATTGATGAGACAATTATTTAAAAGCTTATAGATGAATTCTTGAATAGTAATTACTTTTTGAAGTGGTTTGAGTGCAAATATCATATTCATCAAGATATGTATAGCGCTTTTCGAGTTGAGATTTACAGACAAAAAGATAAAGCTTTAAATTATATTCAATATGCTAACAGCTATCATATTTTTGTATAAACACACTTTGATAAGGAAGAACCAGAGGATTTGGAGGATTTCAATTAGTACGCTATGGATTCTTTTAAAAAATAAGTTTGGTCAAATATTGCAGATTCTCATTTATAGGACCTCAAAGAATATTAATAATACATATAAGACCAAGAGAAACATTTAAATATAAAAATTCTGAAAATTATTCATGTTGCTTAATAGTATTATGAAAACTATGATAAAAAAGAAACATAAAACATTATTATTTTAGGCGAATCTTAAGTGGGAAAATCCTCTAGAATAGAATAATTAACCAAAATTAGAGGACTTCGCGGTAATGGTAGATAGTCTGAAACCCGTTAATGTGAAATATACACAATCGAATATAAAAATGTGAAATATAACCTTATTGACACTCCTGGAATTGGAGGTACAGAGAGCAGAATCAGTTGTTTAGATAATCTCAAAATAATAGCTGACTTTCTCAGAAGGAATAAAATATTAGAGTTTAAATTATTGTTTGTTAGAAATGCAGATAAAGATCATCGAAACAATTTTAATTAAATTATAAAAGAATTTCTTATTTTCATTACAGAACTATTTGATTAGGAAGTCACTTAAGTAGACTCAGATATGCTAAAAGATATTCTTAAAAGTGATTTTAATAATGAAGTAACTGCAAAAAATATTAAATATGTCAAAGATAGAATGATTTTTCTTGAGAGAGTGACATCTATAGCTAACTCTCCAAAAGAAATTTATTATAACAAATTTTAAATAAAATCTATTGAATTTTTATGTGACTATTTAACGAGGAAAGGAGATTTCAAATAAATAGAAGAGGAATAAGATGTAAGGCAAAAAGATTTATTATTCAGCGCAATCAATTCGATAGATACCTTGTCTCTTTAAGATAAAATATAATTAAAAATTACGGAAATCAGTCATTTCTAAATATTAACTAATCCAAATAAATACTTGGAATATTATGAACAAATATTTTTGTACTATCTGGAGCTTAAGGATATAATTGATAAGATAGATAGCTAATAAAATAGTTAAAATGAATTAGATAATCTGATTACTAAAAAGATAGATTTATATAAAAAATTAAATTGCCTTGATTTTGGATTAGCAATAAACTTTAATAAAATAAAAGACGTTTAAGATCATATTTAGCATCTTTTTGATAATAACTCTGATCGTATTAGTTAAAATACTAATGAACATTAAGAGTACATCTAACAACAAATAAATATGTTCAGAAATAATATTTAGAGACATTTTTTAATATTGTATTAATGGAATTCTTACTAATTTTAAGACCAGTCTTAAGATTCTTAAAGTTAAAATATTTTATTTTCTAGAAAGTAGCTTTATTTTTGGAATTTATCATATCATCTTTAAGATGTTATTGATCTCAAAGAAAAAAAGAAGATTTTGGAAGAGTTAGCATAATTGAAGGTTGTAAAGGAGATTATTACCTATAAGCATATTTAAAATGTGTTAATTGATGCTTTTTTATATGAAAACTAAGAAAAATTAAATACTACCATTTAAGAATTTTTTGAAGCAATGGATAAAATAATAGGAGTTGGAGGAGAAGGATTCAGAAATATGACCTACTTCAGTTACAATGCTAAATTATTAATTTCTTCTTTCAAAGCTATTAAAGAGGTAAATAAAATACTACTTGCTTTAAATATAGTTGCATCATTAGCAAGTATCGGATTTGATTATTCTTCTTATCAATAAAGAATTATTTGTTCCTAACAGATGCAGCTAAACACAGTATCTAATGTTTTAAGTGGATTTCTTGGTATTGCTGCTTTTTTAATCCCTGGAATAGGATGGGTTATTGGTGGTATAGCTGCTGCTATAGGACTAATAGGAAATTTAATTTCTTAATTTAAGTATACTAACAAAAATTAATTCGATGAGACAATTGGGTTGTTTTTTAAAAATTTTTTAAATGAAAGTAATGTTAAACTAATGTATTTTTAAAAGGCCGATTTTTTAAAAAAATAATTTTGCATATAAATGTATAGTCAACCATAATCTAACCAGGCTTATGATTGCTATAGATAGCTCTATGTTGATAATTTTGAAAATAACAAGGATATTTTATAAAAAATTCATCAAGGATAAAGCGAATAATCAAATAATCTAAAGGATAATATTTCCTAATACATAGTTAAAGAAATCATTATGAATAAATTAATTTATAAATTTGATGATATTTAGTAAGAAAATTGCAATTAATTTATTAAATAAATTTAGGAATGGATGAAATAAAATAATTTAATTTTAGAAACATTCTTTAATCACTACTACATTGATGAAAATAAATTACTTAATAAAATAAATAAAAATAATTGCATAAAAGATAATATTTAGAAAGTTTTGAGTACTAATAACCCTTCAAATGAATTATTAGATCTTTTAAATTAATAAATTAAAGATTACTCTTTCAACTTTAACTTATGTATAGATTAAATTAAATCAAAGAATTTTAAATATGAAGATTGTGTTGAATTTGGGAATGGAAATCTCAGAAAAGGAGACAATTTTAAAATATTGTTTGACAGTTATTGTAATTTAACTGTTTAAAAATAAAAATACTTATGTGAGCAAAACCTTATTTCAGAAATAAAGTTATCTCAAACTAAAGATTTGTTTGAAATTAATTAAGAATTTAAAAACAAAAATTTTTTTTTAATTGAAGAAAAAATAGAAGTTATATTAGACTAAATCTCCTTGTTGACAAATTTTGAAGCATTCATATCCTCAAGGTATTTGCAAAAGTACAAAGGTAGAGAAGAATTAAATTTGAGCTACTGTTCATAAGAAAATAATATAGAAACAAATTTAGAAAAATCTACTGACTTACTATAATTATTAAAAAATAATGAACCAATAAAAGAAGAATAATTTTTTGATAATGTCTTAAAATAATTTCCATAAATTTAAAATGATGCACTTGTTAAGACTAGAATACAGTCATTCTACAGAGCATATTGTACATTAAATCTTTGTTTTAAAAATGACTAATCTTTTGATGATTAAGATCAATTAACAAACCAATTATAATGAAAAAAATGGTAGAAAAAAATTAAATTATTAAAATATATTTTTTCCAAATTTTAGGAAAGAAAGTGTTTTAAATTTTTTATTTTGAAGACTAAACTTAAACCTTATTTTTTATTTATCGCGCATTATTTTAATTTGATTCAAACTTTTAACTGTTTTATCAATTTATATTTAAAATTCTATTTTATTAACTATTTTTTTTAAGCTAAAATTATTTTTTATTTTTTTTGTCTAATGTTAAAAATATTTTTTTAAATGTATATTTTTGATAAATTAAATTTTATTATTTAATATATTTTTTTTGAAGTATTTGATTACAAAAGCTAAATCAATATTTTTGAAAATTTAATATTAATTTAAATGATTATATTTTTAAAATTATTTTTTTAGTCACTAAAATTGGTTTGTATTACTTATCAAAATATAATTATACTATTTAAACACATTTTTTGTTTAAATTAATCTAACATTCTTAATTATTATTTATCATTTCAATCATAATAGTCAATAAATTATGATAAAAAACAGTGTAAATTTTTAATATTTATTATTATTATTTAAATAGAAGATAAATAAGAGAATTGAATAAACATCAAATAATAATAAACAAATAATTAATTTCTAACAATTATCTTTAATTAATCATATGTAACCATAGCCATCATATTTTTAAGGTTTTAAGAGAGAATAGACCTCTAAACCAAATTTAATACCTGGGGCATTTTCTTTAATCTCAAACACCACAAACAATAATATCCATGCAAAAACTACTCCTTAGAAAAATTGGTAGAAATAGCCAGACATTTTGTAGAGAGATATCATACAAAATGCAAAAATGGGAAAAAATAATAATGTAAATATAAAAAGTTAGGTATCTAAATAAAATACATAGAGAACTAGTTAATAAAAAGATATGCTAAATATTTTGAGTAATGATTAGCAATAATCTTACTTTAATGATGAATTAGAATAAGGATAGTGTTTTCAAAGCTAAGATTAGATGAGGTAATCTCATAATATAAATCCACATCATCAAAAATCTTTAGATGGCATAGGAAATAATAGTTATCATGAAAATAAATTTTTATCTGGATTTTCATAAGAAAGTAAAAATAACAAAAAAATCCATTACTCTAATCATCAAGCAAATTCTCTCAAAAAATAAACCTAAATACAATCAGATTAATTTTAGTAGCAAAGTAGCATTTAAGACAGAAATAACTACTACTCCAAATTAAACAGTTAGTAGATTATAAAAAAATCATTAAATACTTAAATGTCACTCAAAAATATTAAAAATGAAAGTTAGACAAATGATCAAAAAAAAAATAGAAGTAATCCAGTTTTTAATAATTAGGATTTACAATAAATATAATAATAGCAACGAAGATTAGTTCGGTCTTGTAGCTCTAAAATAAATTAGTTTAGTAGTAATGTTAATAATTAAAGTATTTATTGCAATTAAGCTCCTTTGATCAACAGTAATGGAAAAGGATCGTTTTTTAATATAAATAATGAAATTAATATTGAGCATAATGCTACTGATGAGGATTAAAGTTTGTATAATAACAAATTATAACTTGATATAATAGAAAATATTTTAAATAAAGAGGAGTAATATTAAAACTGGAGAGATGAAAATATTTAACTCAAAGGTAACAAAAAGTTCTTTATACGAATTTTAATTTATTTATTTTTGAAAAAAAATATTCGTTACAATATTTTAACGATTTTTTTAATTAAAAGAAGCAGTCAAAAGTTTGAAAAAAGAAATAAATGATTATAAAAATAAGTGTGGCTAACTTGAATAATATGTTGACCAACTAGAATAAAGTATTTGTTAAAGCAAGAATAATTATTAATTAGAGTTAATTAAGTTTTCAGATTAAATTTAAAAGTTTAAAAATATTTAACTATTATACTAAAATGAGAAATAAACTAAAGAAAAAATTGAAAAAGAACTAATTTTCAAAGATTAAGAACTTGCTGATATGAAATAGCATTTGAAAAATTCTATCTTATTCTTATTAGAATAGAGGGATTCTATTTTCTAAAATAAGAAAGTAAAAAAATTTTAAATTTAAAATTTTGATAATAAAAATTAAGAAATCTTTATTTTGTTTATTAGACAATAAAGAATCCATAATTAACTGATAGTTTTTCATTTGAAGAGAAGACAGAGGAGTTAAGTAACTTTAGTTAAATTCAGTCCAAGTAGTAAGATAATTTTTAAAATTAATTGCTCAAATCTTTTGATAAGTATATTAACTCTATTTCTTAGATTATTAATGAGTTAAAAATAACTTACTCTTCATAATTAAATAAATATCTTAATGAGAATCCTTAATAATTTATTGATTATACTCAAGTTGAGCAATAACCAATCAAACAAAAAGATAGCTAGATTAATAGTATAATTGAAAATACTTTATCTATTAAAAAATAATCTAACCTGAAATAAAAAGTTGAAATAAAAAAAGGATTAAATAAAACTAATTAAAATTAAAATATGAGTAGCATCAGCTCAAATAGCTTAAAAACTAACATACCAGTAGATTTAAATAAAATACATGGTTCTTAGAATCAAATTTATTGTACAGAAAGCACTGAAGAAGATTAAGGTACATCAATATTTTTTAATAAAAACGTTAATTAAATAAAAAATGCTAAATTTTACATAAAATAATATTTTTTACTTATTGTTATTTAAAAAAGCAATTTATATCCCATCGGTTTGTAGATTAGCTAACTAAGGATCATACTTAGATAATAAAAATAAACAAAAAAATATAATTCTATAACGACCAATTTCTTAGGACAAATCTGTCAATAGTTTAAAATTAACAGGAGACTTCTTAAGTTAAACAACATCTCTTTAATAAAGTAACTATTAGAATTGTTAACTTAAGGATAAGGGAAATAAGGCAAATATACAATCAGAAACTTAAGAATAAGATTGTTTAGAATAAATTTCATAAAGTAAAAATTATTTATACATTTATAATTTTTACATGCATTTAAATAATAAAACTATTTTAAAATCTAATGTTAGAAATCGAATTTAATGAAACTTTTTAAAAGATAAATGATGCTAATTAGCTAAATAATGAAACACTAACATTTGATTTCGAAGTGAGCTCATCTAAAAAATAAAACAAATAAAATATGGACCAGGAGAATATGGAAATAGAAAAAAATAAAAAACAAGTAAATAAGAATAGGGGAAGAAATAGTTCATTAGGATCTTTTGAATATACTAAATTCAAATAAAATTTAGAAGAACATATTAATAATAATGATTCTATTTTTTAAAATACAGCTTTTAATTCTTAACTGCTTGAGCAAAGCGCAGCTATTCCTCTTTAAAATAAAAATATTTTAAATCAACAGCAATCAATTACAGATTTTGAAATTGCAGAAGAATCTGAAAAAGCTGGGATTTTTAGTAAAATTAGAAAAACAAATAAGTAGGAATAAATAGATTAAGAAGTTGAAGATTTTTAAACAAAATAAATAATACTTTAGGATAAAAGTTTTAGTGATAGCGAATTAGAAAATAGATGCTAGAGTCTCTCAACTAGAATCTTTAAGAATCAGTAAATTTCTATGATATAAAACTGCACTTAGAAATACATAAATGAAGATAAATCACAAAAAAAGGTATAGAGTCCAAGTAAAGTTAGCTATGCTAATAATTGTAAAAAACCTCCCATAGATGTAAAGGATAAAGAAAATAAATGTCCAAACAATAATAATGGAAACAGTGAAGAGCTTATTAAAGTAAATAGTAAATTAAAACAATCTTACACAGAGTAAAAAACTTAAGTATCACCAAACTAAGTTACAGATTAAAATAAATTTGTAGTTTCAAAAGAAGAATTTATTGGTTAATAGGTAAATAAATATTTTTCAATCAAAATATTATTTAATGAATTTATATAATAAGGATGGCCATTTAACCTTCAAATAAGGAGAAAAGATACAAGTTCTAAAATAAACAAAGAATGGATGGTGGATTGGAATGTGTAACAATAAAATTGGATATTTTCCATTTAATTTTGTATAAGAAATAAAAGACTTGTAAATAAATACAGTTTAAACACAATAATAAAAAGTTTGAAATTAGTATGCACTAAAATAAAATTAGAAATGATTAAGCATTTTTGTATTTAAATTAACTAAAATTGTTTTAAAGCACTTATTTTATTAATTAAAAAATTATTTTTTAAAAAAAGATTTAGATTTTTTTTAAAAATAAAAATGGATAAATATTAAATATTCCAAAAAAAAAGAAAGAATAGTTTCCAAAGCAATTAATAAGGAAACTTTTTAAAAATTTAAACCTCTTTTAATCATCATCTTCATCACTTTTAGATGTTGAATTAAAAGATTTAAATAAAATCTCATTTTTTTTCTATATTATTTTCAATAATTGTTAGTTTTTTAAAGAGTTTCCAAACAAAAGAAGCAACCTTTGCTTTTTTTACTTCCTTTCCTCAGTTGGCTGGGTTTCTATTTCCATTAAAAAATAGCTTTTTTGATTTTTTAATAAATAAAATAAATACATTGAAGGTCAAAAAATAAACAATTTTTAGATTTCTTTTTGAAATCTAAATTATTTAATTAAATAGAATACAAATAGATTAACCAATTAGACATTAAAAAGACATCAATAAATTACTAATGAGTTATCAACCTAAGAAATATGCTTTCTTATAAATACCATTTTTTATTAAATTGGATATTTTGAAAATATTAGCATCAAAAAAACATCTTAAAAAATTAAACACTATTAAAACTAATTTTATGTTATTTTACTTTTTATGTATCAATAAAAAAAATTTTGCAATTCTCAAAAGTTAAAACAATTATTTTATATTGAAAAAAAATAAATATGTTAAAAGAACTTATTTTTTTTAGAAAGCTTTAGATTCAACAAATTTAATATTTAAAACGAAATATCTTTTAAATTAATTACAAATCATTTATTTTTGTATAAAATTAATTTTTTCTTATATTTAGCGTAAGATGATAAAAAATTTTATTTTTTTCTTCAAAAAAATTATTTTATTATTAATAAAAGATCTATTTTAATCAAAAAGAAAAATAATAGTTTAATATGACTTTTAAATTAGATAAATTTTTCCTTAATCCATCACAAATTTTGATAAGAAATTTAACAAATATATATTGAAAAAATTTTTAAAGTTTTGAATATTTGAAATTAATTACTTAACAGTATATTGAATATTATAAATTCTAAAATGATATTAAGGTAATTTAATAAATGTATTGAAAAGTGATTTTTCTATTTTTTAACCACTTTTTTTAGGAAGATTTATTAAAAAATTGTTTTTTATCCAATTTAAAAAGAGAGAATATTGATGAATTACTTAAATAAAATGTTTTTTGTAATTAATAATAAAATTTTAAATCATATACATTAAAAAACACAAAAACATAAAACAGATGTAATTTGTTTCACAATTTTTTTGAGCAACTTTATTTTTTATTATTCAATCTTAATAATATTCATATAATAGTATATGACTAAATTATTTAAGAATGTATTAAATTTAATTATGGAGATAAATTGAGTTTAATATTTTCTGGAAAAATTAGAAAATCAAAATATCTATTAATCAAATAGTTTTTATATAATCAATATTTTATTTTTGTTTATTAATTTTTGGCAGGATTTTACTTAATTTGATTATAAGATAAAATATAAAGGAGTTTAAATTAGGATATTCATATTAACCAAGCAATGTCAGTGACTACTTCTAACTAATCAGCTGTTTAAAACCATGTTGCTATAACAGAAGCCCTTTAAGAAAAAAATAACACTTAAAAGGATGGAATTAAGATAGATTATAAGCATTCAGCTTTTGTTGAATTTTGTAAATATTTGACAGGACCTGCTGTAGTTTAAGCAGTAAATAAGACAATTTTTGCACCCTTAGAAAGAATGAAGATCATACATCAAGCTTAAAATGCGCTCTATATAAATGAAAAAGCTAAATTTAAGAATTTCTTCTAATTTCTCTAAAGTAATATTGATTTTTATTAAATAAAGCTAGATAATTGTAGGAGTAAATTTACTGCTTATTTTACAATAGACTTCTCGCAAGCAAATCAATATGAATAAATTTATATTCACTCAATATATTTTATTTTATATTAAATATAAGATAAAAAATATTTATTTAATAGGAATACCTTCTGAATAAGGTATTAAAGGATACTGGAGAGGCAATTTTGCAAATATTATGTACATAATACCCCGTACTATAGCATAGTTTGCTTTCTTAGAAAACATTAATCACTTTTTCTTCCCTGCAGGAGAAAAGAATATAACAGTAAGATATATTAAAGCGACTTAAAAATATTTAAAAATTATTGAAAACAAAATAAGTGTTACTATTTTAAGAAATTAGAATACAATTAAATTTATCATACACATTTAATTTGATGAAAATCTTAGAAAGTTTATTATAATTATCATAATTTATAAATAGCTTATTTAGATTTTTAATTAAAATTTTGAAGTAGATTTATATTATTGTAAAATAAATAAAATTAGGAGTTAGATTATGGTTTAAGAAAATTTGGTGCTGCTTTAACAGCAGGTTTTTGCACTCTTTCACTAGCATACCCTTTTGATTTAGCTAAAACAAGACTATCACTAGAATTTGCTAAAAATAAATATGACAAGTAGTTCACTGGAGTTTTAAGTGCTTTAGGAGAAACTAGAAGAAGAGGTGGCTTTACTGGATTATATAAAGGTTTTTGGCTAGCTAATTTCACTAACATTCCTTATTATATAACACTCTTTTCAACTTTCTAGATTTTCAAATCTATGAATTAAAGTGAAGTATCTACTTCAGATTTATTTAAATTTATAGCCCCTGCTTCTATTGCTGGTTTGGTCAGCACCCTTGTTGTTTATCCTTTAGATACAGTTAAGTAATAATTTATTTTAAAATTTAATATAATAGCAATATTTTAATGATAAATAAAACCAACTCAATAATTATAATAATCTTAAATAATTTAGGAGGAGACTTTAAATTAACGGATACAATGGAAACTTCATGTATAAAGGAACTTGGGACTGTTTCAAGAAAGTTTGGGATAAGGAAGGAGTTTTAAGCTTGTATAAAGGAATAACTATTACTTCTGTTAAATTTTTAGGAAGTGCTGGTCTTTAATCCATACTTTTTGCTTATTATTCTTTACTTAAAAAATAATATTCTTTATTTTGAAATAAAATAATTTTATGAGATAGATAGATTATTAATAAATGCTCTCTTTCTATTTTTTCTATTAGTATTAATATACTTTATAAAATAATTTTGTTCATTAATTTTACTTAATTGTTAATTTTAATTTTTTAAATTCAGCTTTATACTATCTTTGATAATAACCACTAAATAATTTTTTAAAAATATTAAACTTCATCTAAAATTTAATAATAAAATTAAAATAAGATTAAAAAATTTAATATATTATTATTAATCGGTAAGTGTAATGAATTTAAATTGAATTCCTTTTCTATCTTTTCTATTTTAAAAAGAAGTATTATTAATTTATTAAATTTTATAGATTATTTTTATTAATTTCTTAAGTTAGTTTGTTGGTAGCTAGCAATATTTCTATTTTTTTCAATATATAGTTTTTTTGAATAAAAAAAAAACCAAGCCCTTAATTAATTATGATGTTTTTTAAAATGATTAATTGAAATATTAAAAAGGAAAGATTAAGAGAGTCAATTACAAAATTTTAATAATTTATTATATTATTTTTATGATAATTCTTTTAACTTTAGATAAACTTATTTTTTTCAATATAACAAAATATAATTTTTGAATTAGGCATTAATCAATCAACAAACCAATTAATATGTAGGCAGCAAATTAAGAAATACGCAACATTGTTTAAAGTAAAATAAAAAATAAGGATGATGTTTTAGAGGTAAAAAAATAGTTTTTGATAAATGAAAAGAATGATATTAAGTAAGAAAAGAAAAAGAAGAAAAAGTTAGATATCTTTACTTTATAGTATATTAATGAAGAGATAAATGATAGATACAAAAATGACCAGCATCAAATCAAATAGCAAACTTTAAAGGTAGCATTGTTATTTCAAGTATTAATAAACATTATTTATTTGACTATTTCAATCACCAAAATGTAATAACAATACAGTGAAACTATTTCTTATGCTATTTTTATCTTTATATTTATTCTACTAATAATATATTGGTATGCTTCAAAATAAATGTCTAAAGTAAACAATTTGTTGTTTACAGTTCTATTTGCTTATACTTTTGTAACTAATGCTGTTTCTTAGAATAATTAATCGTCAAGAAGAACAGATATCTGCTTTCTACACATTTTTCCTATTTTTTTTGTTTTTGATAGTTGGATTAAAAGTGGTTTTCTTCTACTAGCTACTGTACTTAATGAGTATGCTTTTCATTCTAATTTATTTGAGTAAGATAAGATTCCTCTGATTATTATAATTCCATTCTTTTCCACTATTGTTTATCTGAATTAAAAAAAAAGCTTACTTTTTTTTTATGACTATTTTTATCAATAAAAAACTTTAGCAGCTTCACAGAAGCTCCTTGAACATACATTACCTTGCTCAGTGATAGTACTGAGCAGTAATGAAGAATTCGATAATAGCCCTCTAAATAAACATTTTTTAAATAAGCAAAAATCTGAATAATTAATAGACACTAATATAGGAAAAGAGATGTAATAATATAATCTGAATAATCTAATTAACAGACCATCTATTAGTTCTTTTCAGAGGCAAGTATCTTAAAAAAATACTATTAAATTAAAAAAGTCATCTTCTTAGCTAGGACAGTTGCATTTGGGTAAAGATAAATCATTATCCTAAAATAAAAAATAGTTAAAATTTGAGATAAACAATAACATTTTTTCTTAACAAAATAACTAAGATATCTAAAATACCTTAAAAAACTAACGGAATTAATAATAAATTTAATAAAATCTTTTTAAAAATGATTATAGTCCTCATCATTGCAAATTTCAAATGACAAATATCAATCCTTAATTTTAATTTTAAAATGAGGGAATTAATTAAAATGATAAGATAAACCAAAAAAGCGAATTAAATGACAAAGAAAATAATAAAAATCAAATAATGAATGATATTAACTAAATTAATGTTGGTAATTGCTAATTAAATAATGATAATTTTATTTGTAAAAGTTCAAGTCTTTAAATTAATAAAAATCATTTTAACAATAATCTAAACTCATTATCAAATTATATCAATTCAAAAACAGATATTAATGAAAACATAGTACTGAATACTTTAAATAATTTACCTTCTAAAAAAAATAGCTAAATCTAGACTTAATAGCAAATTTAGCTTAAAGTGAATTTTGTTAATAATACTTGCTTAAATACTTTTAAAATTCAGAAAAATTAGCCCCGTGATAAAAATTTTGGAAGATAAGATTTTATAAGAAAAGATTTTTAAGAGCCAGAGGAGTTACAGCAAGAAATTTTTTAATTACTTTCTTTAATAGAAGTTTAAACAAGTGAATATAGCATGACTAAAAGTAATATGCATTAATTTGGTATAAAGTAGAATTTAAGTTAGTTGATGCTAGGGAATTCTATGTTTAATTAGAATATATATGGTATTCCTGCTACAGATTTCAGTGAGAATATGAATTCACTAGTAAATAGTAAAAAAATAATCATCTCCACTTCTTTACTAGATATTATTAATTAAAAATATAATCTGCTTCATTAAAAATATATTAATTAAAAATGTAATAACAATCATGATAACCAAGAAGATAATCAAAAATTCAAATGCGATTAAAAAAGCAAAAACTTTTATGCTGAGTAATATTTTTAAAGTTTTTTAAGCATATTTAATATTATTTTCATTTGTTTAGAGATAAATATAAAAACATTGATCTAGAAAAAGAAGATGTTTTTGTCAATTGTATATATAAAAACTCCAAAAATGCTAAGGCTTTAGATATACATATTGTTGAATTTCAGTGGATTGATGAGCCTGCTATTATGATTGTAATGACAGATATTTCACAATAAGTCAGAGCCAGAAGACTGTAAGATTTAGACTCGTACAAAAATGAGCTACTTGCAACTGTTACTCACGACTTAAAAACTCCTCTAAATGGAATGCTTTCTATTTTAGAAGTAAAAAATCCTTTGACTACTCTTTAATTTAATAAATTGGTGCTTTTATTAATTTTTTATAACTACAAAAAAGGTTGCTTAAGAGCTGGCAGATGTTAATGAAATTAAAAATTTAATACAAATTGTACACAAAAATGGTATTTTGTTGAACTTTTTAATTATGGACATTTTAGATTATAGTGCTATTATTAAAGGAGAAATGAGATTAATTTAATAAAAGTTTGATATTGAAGATATTTTACACGACATCAATGACTTAATAGGATTTTAGGCTTAGCAAAAGAATCTTAAATTTAACATTTAAAATCATCTTTCAATTTCTGAAAGAATTATTGAAAACGATGGAAGAAGAATAAAGCAAATTTTATTAAACTTAACTTCTAATGCCTTAAAGTTTACATTTGTAGGAGAGATTGTGATAGAAATTAAAAAAGAAATTTTAACTGATGAATTAATTAAAATTACTGTAAAAGATACTGGAGTGGGTATACCAGATACTCTAAAACCTAAGCTATTTAAATTATATGGCACATATGACCATAACAATGGATCTAATAAACATGGTGTTGGTTTAGGTTTAGTGATCACTAAAAAATTAGCATCTTAAGTAGGTCCTAAAGACTCTTTAAGATTTCAAAGTAAAGAAAAAATAGGAACTGAATTTTCATTTCACATTTACAGAAATTTGAAATTTAAATAAAAAAATTTAAAAAGCTAAATTTATGACTCTCCCACAAATATCTCAAAAGCAATTAAAAATTAATCAAATATATCTTTGAATCCTACAATAAATGATAAGCTCCATAATGATACTGCATAATAATCAATCAAAAAAGAGTAGCTCTACTAGTTTAAAATATAAGGATATTTAGATAGTTCTCCTTTATCAAACCCTCTTTCAAATGATTAAAATATTTTGAGTATTTAAAGATAGCAATCAGATCTTAAAGCTTCTTAAATAATCAATACAAATGATAATTTTGAAACAGAAGCACCTTTTATAACTCCTAGATTACAATTAAACAACTTCCTTTAGTTAAACAGTGTAAGAGTTAATTTTCAATTCTAGTTTTATTTTAAAACATTTAAAAAATAACATTCATAATAGCATTATTATAATTTCAAATCTGTTATTTTATTTTTTTCAAATAGAGTGAAATGCCTTTTTAATTTACAAAAGGCTAAATGTAGTTAATATAATTTACATATTAAATAAAGCTAAATAAGCTTAAAACAGCTTAATTTGAGTGTTTTTAGAAAGCTTTAAATTCAATAAATTAAATATTTAAAATAATATATACCTTGTAAAGTTTTAATATGTCATTTTTTTGAAAAAAATTAATTTTGAAAAATTTTTCTGATTATTTAAAAAACTTTTTGAAAGATAAATTTTTTTATTGAGGTTTGTTTTCAATTTCTCAATATATTTTATTAATGAAAATTTCTAGATAAATTAACAAATATTTTTTTAATTAGCCCTAATTCTAAAAGTCAAAACACTCTCTTTTCTTGTAATACTAATTAGCTAATTCTTTAAATATTAAAGAAGAGGTAGATACAAAAAATTAACAAAATAGTTCAAGATATATTTCAGAAGAGCTAAATAAAAATAACAATAATATAGATAAATGTGTAAAAGTTACTGAGAGTTTTGAAGGTAAAGAAAACTTTAATTAAGAAGATTTAGATAAAATACCTACAACTAATAGCAATTTTGATGAAAAAGATCAAGAAAAAAGCTAATATTTATAAATCACAGAAAATAATTGTGAGTAAGAATAGTATGTAGATAAAAAATTTGCAATAAATAAAAACAGGAGGACAAAAAGTAGTTTTAATTAGAGTTAATTGCAAGATATTAAAGAATTTAAGGATGGAGAAATAATGAATCTACCAAGATTCCAGTTAGGTAACCAAAATTCTCTTGAGTTAATTTAATTAACTCCATCTTTATAATTTACGATGCCTACAAGAGTATTAATTGTAGATGACACTTATTTCAATATAATTGCTCTTAAGCTAATGCTAAAAAGTATTAAAAACTTAACTATTGAGGAAGCCTATAATGGATAATAAGCTCTTGATATATTAAATTAGGCAAAGTTATAGTATTAAAAAGGATAAAGAAAAATAGAAGATTTATTTTAAATTATTTTTATGGATATAAATATGCCAATTATGGATGGAATTGAATGCACTCTAAATATTAGAAAGGATCCATTTTATTAAGACATTAAAATTATAGCAGTCACCGCATATTCTTCAGCATCTGAATCTTAAAAATGTTTTAATGCTGGTATGGATGCCCATATTTGTAAGCCTATAAGCAGATAAGATTGCTTTTCTGTGCTTTTAAATTTAAACTCACAATGAAATGAGCCAGTTTTATATTTAATAATTAACAGTTTTTATTAAAAGTAAAAAATGTTTTATTAACATAAAATATTTTTATTATTTAAAAAATAAAAATCTTAAGATTCAAAAAAAACTATTATCTACAATTATAAAATTAAATAAATTTAATATTTTTTAATAATGAATAATTATTCTAAAAACCACTTATTTTAACTTTAACTCAAAATTTTGACAAAATATTATTTTTTATACTAAAATTTTATCTGCCTAAAAAAATAAAAATATTTTGAACCTGTACCCACATTTCACATCATATTTATATATAATGCAGTATTTTTTAATTTACTATCGAAACGCTTACTCAACAATAAATCAAAATATTTAATTATAAAAATACTAATACAAATCAATTTGGTGCTTTACTATATAACTGTATGGTTTTAATAATTATAAAATTTGATGAAGTAAAAGTAAATAATTATTTGATTTATATCTAAATTTATTAATTAAAAAATATATTTATAAAAAGTAATAGATATAAATGTAGATAAATTCTGAATATATTATTCTAAATGAATTTTAACACAATCAAAACATATTTATTGTTTCAAAAGGATTGCAAATTTTAGAATAAGTATTTGTTCTAAAATACTCTGGTTCTAGCTTTCTCTACCCAGTAAGAATAAAAATTTTTAATAACGAAATAAGCTATTTGATTGCTCTATAAATACTTCATCATTTATCAATTTTAATAGGAAATTTACTACTTTGTCTAATTGGAGGATTATTTTTTACTAAAAAATCCTAGCTATTAACTAATAGAAGAAGTAATCAGACATTTATGCAAGATATGTTAAGATTTAAAAATTCACCCATCTTGCATGTTCCAACAAGGAGTTACATTTAACCATTAAACTAATTGCTTTTCTTATCCGAAATAGCTTATTAATGAAAGTAGAGCTTCTTGGGAGTAAAATGCTTTTGGATATATAAGTAGATACCTTCATGAAAATGAGGATATAGAATGCAATTAAAAAGAATAATTATAAAAATTAATAGAAGCAATCATTAAACCAAGCTCAGATGCTTATTTATTATACTCCAATAAAAAATTTTAAGTAAATTTATTATAAAAAAGACACATTTTTATAAAAAATATTTGTTTATTTCTTCTAACTTTTAAATTAAATATATATATTTAAAGCGCCAAAGTGACATAAATTAACATAGTAGTCAAAATAAATTAGGTGAGCAAGAGGAAAATATAAATGAATAATTAAATAACGATTCTTTATCTCTTTAGATTTTAAAATAAGAAGAACTGAAGTTATTTTTAGAAACTAAAAGAAATTATTATTAGAATTCAGTTGTTTTTAAATATTTAAAGGATAAAGATTTTATTTATCCAGAAAGCTATGATTCTTAAGATTTTTAAAAAATCTAAAAATATGCTTTTGCTTATAAGAAAGCTGGATTTCATAAGTTAGCAAAAATATTGTTCAATTATTTTTAGAAGTTGCAAGAAAACTTAGACTAAAAAATGCTAGAATTATATAATTCTGAACAAGCCTAAGAAGTTAAGGTGAAAATCCCAGAAGAGAAAAGTAAATAAATAAAATTTTTTTGAGAATAATTTTCAATAAATGAATAAAATAATAGTTATATAGTATTTAGAGATGTTATAAGAAAACTAAATTTAGTTAGATGGTCTCTTAACTGTTTAATGTCCATAGTTATCTAAAGAGTGGCATTTATAAAGAAAATGTAGAATAACTGCATCTAATTATGGATAAATTGTAAAGTCTGATCAGTCTTAAAGGTATAGATACATTTTTTATAAAGAAATATATTTAATAGAGTTTTTTTAGAAATAAAATAGTATAGGATTAACTTCATCCTAAATTTTTTGGAAACGAAGCAACAAGATATGGAAATTAATATGAGTAGGCTGCTAGAGATAAATATCTTGAGTTGAAAAAAGAAGATAGATACCAAGTCAAAGAATTTGGTCTTTTAATTGACCCAGATTTTATATGGATAGCAGGTAGTCCTGATGGAATAGTTTACCAAGACAATAAAAAGATAGTATAAAATTTCCTTAAATAAATTTACCTCTGATTTAAAAAAAATTTAAATAAAAGGGGTGTATCGAAATTAAATGTCCTTACAAAATTAAAGATGATGAAAAGATAAACTATCAAAAGTTAGAATTCCTAAAAAAGGAAGAGGGTTAAATTAAATTAAAAGAAACTCATATTTACTATTATTAATGTTAGGGAATCATGAAATTAAGTAAAGTAGATTGGTGTGACTTTATAGTTTACACTAAATAAGATATCTTGGTAGTAAGAGTAGAATTTGATTCAGAATTTGTCAATAATATTTATATATAATTGCATGAATACTTTTTCAAAAATCTTTTAGTTGAAAATATTTATCCATGTTAAAGCATTCACATTTAAAATTAAAAAATGGATGAATAATAATTCGAAGAAATAAAGAACAATAACTATTAAATATTGTAAAAGAATAATTAGGTATAAAAAGATAAATAGTAGTATGATGAAGATTAAGAGAGACAGTAGGATGATTGTTCTAAAACTGAAAGTATTACAAATGAAGAGGAGGAGTAAATTGATTCTACCATTCCACTCTGAGCTCAAGCAATAATATATTTATAATTTTATACGATAATCACATTTCCCATCTTGAAAATTCTTTAAAAGACTTTAATTATAATTTAATAAGCTGAAGATTAAAAAGATTTTAAGTCCTTTTTTTATTAAAATATATCTGTCTGTAAAATTATCAATTTTTATATCTTGTTTTTCTAAAATAAATTAATTAAGTTAAATTAAAATATTTATAATTATTAAAAATTATTTTTATCATATTTATTATATTGAAAGTAGTAAAAAAAAAAATTTTTTTAATTAATTATTATACAAAATAAATATTTATAATTTGAATGGATGGAATGTATTACTTTAGCTTTGAAATATTAATAATAATAATTATTTTTTTTATCATCAAAATTTATAAAGTGAGAAATTAATAATTTATCAATAATATCAATAGATTAGTTTGAGTAATAAGCTTTAGACATAGAAATCCATAGTTAATAAGTTATGAATAAATCGATTTTAAATTAACAACCTAGCATGAAATAAGAAGACATTATTTTAAAAGAAGTTGTTGAGCGAAGTAGCATTTTTTTAGTAGCAGGTGGTAACAATTTAGATTAAAACCATCTTTATCAAATTGAAAATAATAATTTTACAGACTTGGTAAATTAATTAAAATAAGTAAGTAACATTTTTTTTGAAAAATAAAATAGGGTAGATGCTATCATATACTGAGTGAATAATACTTTGATATTCTAATTTAGCTGTTTTCAGATGCTGATACTATATTTTATTTTACTTTAAAGTTTATATAAGAAATCATCTAAATTTGTCTAGATAATAATCTAAATCCTGTTAGCATTCATCATAAATTAGTTTCGTTTAACAATATAAATCAAAAATTTTACTATCCTTAATAGTTATCTATTAAAATACTTGAAAAAGAAAATGTCTTCATAAAAGTAAAATCAAAGATAAAGAAAATAAACCAATAATAATAATTATTTCTATCTAAAACAATTAATGAGTTGATTTTCGCAAAGGTAAATTTTAATTATTAATTATTTTTTTTAGATTTTGAAGTATAATCTATTTAATAATTATTTTAAAAGAATATCATCACAATAAATAAATTAAATATTAATAATTTTACAATAAAACAAAATATTTATAAAGGCTAATCCAAAGTAGATAAAAAATGAGTTACAGGAGTAAATAGATATGTTGCATTTAAAATTGACAGAAATTATTGATCTCGAAAAATAAAAATTTGAAAATGCTTTAAATAAATTACAAAAAGTTGTTATTAAAAAGTATAGTGATAATAATTTATACTAAATTGCAATAAAAGGAAAGTCTGCTTAAGAATTCAATAGTTATGACCCTAATCTATTTCAAATATTAAAAATAGCCCTTATATATAAAGAGAGTTTTAAAAACTAGAATATGGCTTAATGCTTTTTCAAAACATACTAATAATTAATTTACTAAGCTTTAGAAAAAGAAAAATAACTTTTTCAGGACAGCAGCTTTCATTTTGATTTATTAAAAATAAATAAATTACAAAAAAATAAGGAAGGAAGTGATATCAAAAATTTGGGTGATTTTATTAATTAATACTATGAAGAAAGACCATTCTAACAAATATAAATTGAATAATTATAATTTTAAAATGAATTACCTTTAAAATATAATTAAAAAGACCCTGAAATAAATAGTAAAATATAAAATATGGCATCAAATTCTTAAAATGTGTACCTTGAATCTCTTGTATAATTTTCTGAATGCTAAAGTAAGATATTCGAACTTTAATAAGATTATTAGTTTAGTTTTTAAAGTCATTTAGTTGTATAAAATTACAAATACCAAATTTCAAATTTTAAAACAAAATATATCTTATAGTAATAATTTTTTAATTAAAATAATCCAAAAAATATTCTTCAAATTCATTAATCTATTGAAATTTTATAAAAATTAAAATAAAAGTAAAGTAATATGTAGAAAAGCTATAGTCAAGTTAATCTTCAATATAAAGTTTCTTAGTAGTAAATTATAATTAAAAAAGCAAAGAATGGGAAAGAGAAAGGAAATTAAGGATTACAGCCTCAAACTTTGGTAAAATTTGCTTATCTAGAAATGAAAATAAGTAAATTTCTGAATATTATTTTTATTTATAATTAAATTATTTAATTATTTAAAATAGAAATACCATAGCAAAATAGATAATAGAATCAAAGTCTTTAAACTATGCAGCTATACAATATGGTAATAATTTTGAGTCTGTAGCTAGAATAAAATATATAGAAAAAATTCAAGCCCAATATGGACCAAATATAACTGTAAATGAATTTGGTTTAATAGTTGATAAAAAATATAACTGGATAGCAGGCAGTCCTGACGGTATCGTTTATGAAAATGACAAACCTATAGTAAAATAAATTTAACAATTTAAATCGACTCATTTAAATATATAACAAGGGTTGTATAGAAATAAAGTGTCCATTTAGTATCAAAGATTATAAGATAAACTAATATTTTCATTTGACTCCTTTTTTAGAATATAATAAATAATAAGATTAAATCCAGCTAAAAAGAAACCATTTTTATTATTACTAATGCTAAGGTATTATGTACTTATCATAACTAAATTGGTGTGATTTTATTGTTTTCACTTAAGTAGATATCAAAATAGAAAGAATTTGCTTTGATAAGGTATTTTTCTAAGGTGTACTTCAAATTCTTAACTCTTTCTTTTTTAAATATTTTGTATTAGAGCATATTTTCCCTTTAATTTCAAATGAATAAAAAGAAATTATTTCATCTAGTAAAAAATATGAATAAATTATTGAATTTTATTGTAAATGACTTTATTTTTCTTATTTATCTAAATTAAAACAAATTAAGAATAAAAATGTTTCATATAATATATTAATAATTATTTTTATTTGTTTAATATTTAAAATATGTATTCATAATAAAATAAATTCCTTTCAATGTTTGAACAATTTTTAATATTTAATTTTTAGTATTTTTCATATTTATTTGCTTTAGTAATTTAATAAATTGAATTTATTTTTTTTTAGTGATTTTTTAATTATATTAAATTTTTCAGTAAATTTTTAATTATTAATTAATTTAAAACTATCAAATAGATATTTTGATATTATTGTTGTAAAAATATTAACAAGTTAATATTTCGATTTAATCTAAGATTTACTGACAACTTAAATAACTTCTAATTTATCTTAAAATTATTTGATTCATCAATCTTTCTTACCTACATTGAATCTAAATATTTCTCCTTTATACATAAATATGTTATCTTCATAGATGATATATAAAAAAGATCTAATTGTCTAAGAGGCCATTAAAACTCCTACATCTTCATATATAAATGTTGTTTCATAATCTAATATTATGAATTAAAATAATGCTGAATCTTAGTTAAATATAAACACTAAAATTTATTCTCCAAGAGGAATAATTTAGCCAAGAAAATCATAGCCTAATCTTCTATAAAAAACATTTTACACTCCTGCTAATGAAACTACGCAAACCTCTTTCAGGCCAAGTACGCAAGGAAGTAAATAAAAAATATATTTAAAATGAAAAAATTATTATTTTCTTGTACATAAAATCCTAAAATGTGAGCAAATGAAACATAAATTATAAAAAAACCTAATAGATTAATTTAAAAAATTATTATCAATTTAACTCATTAATATTAAATAATTTAAAAAATATTTATAACAACAGCTTAGAGCAGTAGATTACCTAAAAAGCTTACTATGTAGTTAAATAAAATATCCAAACTTTTTGTCACAGAATTGAATGGATATGAAAATTATGAACCAACAAATAGCAATTATTTCTAAACCACATAATTTGATGACGATGGAGATTCATATCAGCCAAGATTTTTTAATAAAACAACTTCTAAATTTGGGTCTCGAAGCATTTCAACAGCATCTTTAATTTCAAGAAAAAAATCTGATCAAGCAATAGAATCAGTATATATTTTTTAAAACAATTAATTTTATATATCTATATCATTTAAAGAAAATATATTATTTTCTCTTACCTATTATTTCAATCACTTTATTATTTTAACTATTCTTATTATCAATTATTATTATTAGTACAAATCTGCTTCTAAAAAGCTAAGACTTTTTTTAAAAGATCAAGAGGCAAACGAAGCTTAAAATATTAAGCCTATTATAAGAAATGGAATAGAAAGTATGAAAAAAATTAGTATTGTCACTCCTAAAGCTTCGTTTAGCCACGGATTTTCGCAGATAAGAGATATGAAAGGGTATCTCAATTAGGAAATTCTTACAAATTAAATAAATCCTAGTTAGTAGATATTTCGTAACTAACTTAATAAAAATAGTTTTAATACAAATGCTTAAAAGTAATATTTTTATTTTTTTTCATGTGATAAAAATATTACATATTTTATGGAAAAATAAAATTGTATTTTATTAATAGTGCTGCTACCGAAAGGTTCACTGCAGTTCCAGAATAAGAATAAAAAATAATCCAATAAATCAATATGAGTAAATTTTGTTCTAATATAACACCTGGATTAGAAGAAGAGTTAATCATAGGAAAAGATAAATACAACTAGCTAATGTAAGATATTAGATAAAAAGAGAGCAAATTAAAATAATTAGTAAGAAGTAATTATAAGTTAGACACAAATGAAATTCATTAGTCAGTATATTTAAATGAGAAAATAAAAGATTTATAAAAGGAAATAGATTAAATTAATGATTAAATTTTTGAATAAGAAAGGCTTAAAGAATCTCTTTCACATATGAAGGAAATAAGATATAAAGACAGCTTAATCAATTCTAAACCTTTGTTATTGCATTTAGAAATCAATTAACATATGACAAGATTTTTAAATAAAACTTCTGACAAACTGTAAAGCGATGCAAAAAAAATAACTTAGCTTTTTGTAAACAATATTATTTACTTTATCTGAATAATATATTCTTTTTTTCTGATTTAGATTGAGATGGTAGAAGCAGCTCATGAAAAGAAGAGATAAGAGTAAGTTTAAAAGGAATAGTGGAAGAGTTCTTAAATAAAATAACAAAAAGAGCAAGAAGCAGAGAGATTGGCTGAATTTGAAAGCACTATGAGATAAATAGTAAAGAATAATTAAAAAGAATAGAGAAAACTAAGAGCAGAGGATCTTAAATAAAGGAAAATCTAAGAAGAGCTTTCTAAAAATGCACTTGCTTTTCATCTATAAGAACAAATTGATTTATTTAGCAATGACTTCATTTATTTTCATTAGAGCTATCCTTTAGTTTCATCTTATAAAGATTTACTAGACTTTTGTGTGCATGTCAAGTAATTTGAATTTGGATTTATCTTTATTGAATTTATACATAAAATAACTATTATAGAGAAAATACACAAATGCTTAAAAATGAAGAGAAGGAATACAAGCAAATAAATAGTAAACTTTAAGAGGAAGTGAATTAACTTCAGAGTGAATTATAAATTTTGAAGTACTCCCAAGAAACAAAGACTGATTAAATTATAATATAGCACAATTTGGAAAGACACCCTAATGAATTCAACAGAGAAGATGACTTCATTAATATTGCTGAATTTGAAAAAGAGTTCATTGAAAACAAAAGAAAATAGCATTTTGATATGAACAAAGTTAACAAATAAATTTATATTAAAAACTAATATAATAAATTTTGTATCTAATTAATTTTTAAATTATTAAATTAGGTTGATAAAATGGTTAAAGAGGAAAATCATGCAGATATTTTGCTAAATGGAATCCATCAAAGAATTTCAGATTTAATAAAAAAAATGCCTTAAGGAGTAATTTAAAAAAAATGTATCAAACTTATTTTTGAATATATTAATTTGTGTAGCATAAATAGAGATTTACACTGAAGAACTTTGATTATAAAGAATTAGAAGAGTCAATGTATAGTCTAACTACAACAATTTAAAAGCTTTAAAATTTAATATAAGATATAACAAATGGATAGATTAAGTCTGTAAATTTAAATAAGTAACCTTCGATTTAAGAAGAATAACTATAAGAAAACTATTTTATGAATGTTTCTAAATCTTATTCCAATTAAACACCTTAAAAAGAATTGAAAGATAGTTAAGGATTTGATTTTTAAATTAATGGTCACTCTATAATAGACACAACTTCTAAACCATTGATATAAGTGAGTTAAACTCCAATTAGCTGAAAAAAATTATTAATTTTATTTCAATTATACTAAATGATATTGTTATAAGACATTATCTAGAAAAAAAGTGTAGTTTCTTTATAAACTTATTATTTTAGAGCATATTTATTACTCAGAGAATTCACAATATTTTTTTATTAAATATAGTATAAAATTATAAAAATTAAAGAATGCAAAAAAATAAATTTATATATAAGAATATAGTATTAAAATAAATTAAATATAAAATTATTAAAATTTACAAATTAATTAAAAAACCATTTCAATTATAAATTTATAATAAGTATTTTATTGTAAGCAATTTTTTATAAACTATTTTTAGGCAAATAAGTAAATAATTTAAATAAAATAAATATTCACCTTTTGTTAAAACTTTATATAATATTTAAAATAATTTTGTGATAAAGAGTATGTTCTAGGAAAAAATAATTTTTAAATTACTTTATTTTATTTAATATTTAATGGCTATTTAAAAAAAAAAAATTCGAATCTAAGCAATCAATTTTATAATATTAAGAATATATTTGAGTATATGCTTATTTGCTTTAAATACACAATTATTATTATACATACACACAAATAAAAAATTTTCTTTTGAAGAGTACTAAAAATATTTAGTAAAAAATATATCTAATAATAAATAACATTAAATGCAAAAATTTGAAATAAAATAAAGGTATTTTATTCAATTATAAATTATTATATTTAAGTTTTAATAATAATATTAAAGATAGACTAAATTTCAAATTAAGAAGATAAGAAGTAGTTTAAACTTATGGAAAATAATTAGTAGTTTACTACACCAAAAAAGTCTTAGAGAATATAGAGAGATGAAAATGGAATGGTTAATGATGAATTAGAATATGAAGCAGGCGATCTAAGAAGGCAGTAAAGTGAATTAAGAGGAAAGATAGAAGATAGATAGCATATGTTGTAATTACAAAAAGTTAATTAATCATAAACAAATCAAACATTCAGATTTCTATAAATTGTGAATATCTTTTTTTCGTTGCTTTTTGGGATAGGTTGCTTAACCCTCTATCCTGAGATTCATTTGATTAATAAAAAAGTATTTTATCTAGTAATTTTCTACATGGCAATAAGTATATTGTGTTTCTTCTTTAGTTTAATTATTATGATTATCTTTTGGTTTGGTGGCAAAATATTTGGTAAAAACTAGACTCAATAACCTCCAAGTCACTAAAACACTAACCGCAATAATACTATTAATAATGATATTGAGATGTATAATTCACAATTAAACAGAAATAATGTTAACTAGAGCAGCGCAACTAATTTAATAAATGCAAATAATTATAATAATTATAATAGTAATAATGCATAATAACTTAATTACTCTATGGAGAGTGAACATAGTGTGGTTGCCTTTAGAACTGTTAATAACAACTTAGATTAAGTACCTTGGTGTAATGTGGGATGGTTCCCATTAGTTTATTTTTCAACTCTTTATATAGCTTATTTCGTTTATTTAGTTTTAAGCACAAGCTTGATAGTAGAAACTTGGAAAAAAATACCATTACTTGTTTCTATTTTCTTAATATATATTTATATAGTTGGTGTGTTACATGTGATTATGGCTCTTACTTTGTTATTTACTAAAAAATTCATTTCTCGTCATATTGAAGAGATGGAAGAAGCTGAAGTTTACAAAGTAGATGATGACGAAATACAAAGAAGAAAGCAAGAAATATTAGATGCTCGTAATAGAGATATCTAAAAAACTCAAAGAAATAAATGAAATTTTAAGTAGAAAATGTGTAAAAAAAATCTTCTGATTTAAAATAAAAATCATATGTTAATAAAATAAGAAAGATAAAAATAAAATAATTTAAAATAATTAAAATTCCTTAAAGAATAAATTTTAAATATTAATGGTTTTATTTATCATATAGTAAAAGTATTTATTTGTTTATTATATTTTAAATATAATCTCATACACTTAAATTATTTTTATTTAAGTTAAAGATTAATATAAAATTAATATGATAAATTTAAGAATTATATTTATCTGTTCAATTAAAAACTAAGCTAAAAATTCAATCTATATTAATAAATAAATATTTTATTTTTAGTTTGTATCACTTTAATTGTTTTTATTTAAAAAATAGAAATAACTATTAATATTTAATTTAATTTTAAAGCTTCATTCATTTTTATTTTAAAAAATAAATATTTTTCACAAATTTTTTAAAGTAATAATAAAGGATAAATATTTCTTAGTTATTCTAAAATAAACATAAAATATATTATATTATATTAAATGGTTAAAAATAAATTCTAAATACTTAAATTCTTTAATATTTAGTAATTCATATAAATTATATTTATTTTTTAAAATTAGAACCTTCATTTTTATTAATTTTAACAAATAATATATTAAAGAATCAAAAGTAAGCTATTTAAATAGTTTATCATGGTAGAAATAAATTTAAAATAATAGTTGTTATAAATATTCATTAATATTATCAGTTAAAATATATGTTCATAAAGTAAATTTTGTGAACAGCCAATTATTTCTTTTAATACTTCTCACAAAAAATTAATTGAGAAATTTATTAATTTTTCTTAGACTACTAGTTGTTAAACATTGATTTATAATTAATTTATCTAATCAAAGTTATAAGTAATTTATTTAATTGTTTAAAACTAAAGTAACAATCAAAACAACTATATAAATTAAATGAGCAGAGCTAAAGTTAACTCAGATAGTTTATAGATTATTGCCGGAGGTGGCGGAGGAGGTGATATTTATATGACAAATAGCGAAGTAAATCAATATAGCAATTTACAAGACAACTTAAATAGCTAAGAGTAAATAGGAATGTTTTCATTTAGGAATTAAAAATTAAACTCACTTCACTCTAGAAATAACGAATAAAATGATAAAGAAAGCATATATACAAATAAATAGGGTTAACATAATAATTAGAATATTCCCCAGAATCATTCTCCAATTAATTCATAAAATTAATTTTATTCTTTTAACTAGTATCCTATTCAAAGTGGTAGATAAAGTTAATGCAGTCAATAAAGTATTCCTTACAATCCTAGCTCTTCTTTATAGACATTTGGAAATGCTTCTAACTTAAGAAAAGAAAGAGAATCTTCTAACTCATAAATCGAAAGCACTTTTAGATAAACTTAGCATCACAGGTATAATTCTGATGCAAGCATTATAAATCATACAATAAAAACAGCTTACTCAGACTTAGCTAGCTAATCGTTTGGTATTAATTAAGGCACTTAGCAAAATTAAAGTCAAAATTTTAAGATGAATAATAATAATAATAATATTTAATAAAATTAATTTAATTCGTAGCAGTAAAATTAATAAAACTAGCATTCAAATCCTCAACTCAACAATTTCTACTAAACTTTTAAAAAATAAGATTCTCATTTTAGCCAAAAAAATTATTAAAATAAATATAATTAGTAAGAGAGAACAAATAACTTAGATTATGAAGAAAGTAATTTGAATTAAACTTAATAGTAGAATCATATGAGATCAAATTCACTCTAATAAAATGCATATTAAAATAACATGAAAAGTAAACAACCTTCAATGTATTAAAATAACAATAATAATAATGAGATTCTTTAGCAAAACTTTTAGTAAATTAATAACAATTATAATCAAAATTTCAAAAGTTAAAGCTTTTAAAATTAACCAGATAAATAGATAACAAATAATAATTAGAATAGTATTAAATAAGAAATACCATTATAGAATAATAATACAAATAAATCCTAACATTTTCCAAAGTAGCAATCAGATAAAATAAGTTAGAGTGTACAGTAAAGCCATTTTAATAGCCAATAATCAAATAATTATTAAAATTAACAACACAGTAATTATAGCTCATAATAATAATAGTAATAATAATAAAATATTTAAAATGTGAACTAACCTAATGTGTATTCTTAAAAATATTAGCCTTAGTAAGAAAAGTAATATATATCTATTGATAAAACATAGCTTAGCTCAATTAATAGCGGAAGAAATAATCAATCAAATAGCTAGAGCCTTTATTTTATTTCTCCAAGATCTGACTCTGTCTTCTTTAATTAAAATAACTCTGTCCAGTCTTAATAAGGAGTTTTCCATATAAGTACTTATAAAATAAATAATTAGAAATAAAATGTAAACTAATAATAAAATAGTGCTAACAGCGGCCTTAACAATAATTCTATGACAAAAGATATTGATTTTATTAAAGATTCTAATAGAATAATTAGCTAAGATTTATCACCAGAGGATGAATTTTTAATAAAATTTAAAAAGATGAAAAATAATTAATTTTTGAATAGACCATAATCAAATAATCCAGAAAAAAGAAGAAAGTAAAGCAATTATTTTTCAAATATTGAAAATGAGTTTAATTTTACTGAGAATATTAATAGTAATCCTCATAACTTAAATGACTAGTCTATTTAAAAAATAAACTTATCAAATAATAGCTACTAAAATGGTATAAATACAAACCCAAATTCTAACAACAATAGCTTTTTAGCCAGAAAAGCTAGTAAGAAAAGTAACTATATAAATTATCCAACTCACTCAAAAAGAAAATATGATCTTACAAACACAAGCGGGAAAAAGGATTCAAGCTAATAGGATAATTCTCTTATTTTAACTAAAGAAAATAATTTGGATAGCTAACCTCATTTTATAGGCTCTCCTCTATCTCCATCTGGAGTGATTGAGCATTTTAGCCACAAGAATAGCACAGCATAAGAATTTAATGGAAAGAATATATATAAACAAGATGAAATGTAAGTATATGTGAATACCTAGAACAATAACAACAATAGTTTAGGAAGTACTATGTAGAGTCATAACTATAAGAATAATAATAATTCCAATAAATATGGCTCTACTGAAAACTCGCACCAAAAAAATCCTTTAAGTATAAGCAATAATAAAACTAATAATTTTAATAGCAATAGCTAAAACTATTCTAAGTCTCTAAATGCAGAGCATCCATTTAAAAGAGCTGAATCTAGTATTAGTTCTCCAAATGCATAAATTAAGTAAAATTATAATTAAATTGACTTCCCAAATCAAAATAATGCTACCAATAAAGAGAATCTCCTCTAATTTAATCACCACAAAGATAATTTAGGAAGATCTCAATCTGCCGGATTGGTCAGTAAGAAGAAAATATTCAATTATTAAAACTTGAGCAACTCTCCTAACATTTAAAAAGAAAATAAGGTATATTAAAATTCACCAATTTAAATGTCAAACGAAACGTTTTAAGTTGACAATAAAGTCTATGAAACAAAATAGAAGTTTTAAGATGAAAACAAAATATAATAAATAAACTAATTATTTTTATCAGGAATTGAACTAAATTAAAAAATCTAAATGGATAGTGCAATAATACTTAAATCAGATGAAGAGAATCTTAAAAAATATATTTAACTATAGAATGAAATTAATAATAGTTAAACTGAGGTAAAGTAAATAAAAGAAGAGAGCAATTCCATCAATTTATAGAATTACAAAGATGCTAGAAAAAATTCAAAAGAATTTTTATTAAATTAAAATAAGAGCAGATAAGGAGAAAATGCCAATAAAATAGCAAATAATATTGCTCTTTAATTATCTTAAAATTAGGAAAAATCTCTTAAAAAAACAGCTGCAGAATATTTAATGTTAAAAGCGAGTAAGTAACAACCATATAGTAATAGTTATAATATTTCTGGATTTACTCCTTAGCATATAATTAACAGAAATCAGCCATCTAAAGAAACTCTATAACATTTAAATTATGCTTATACTAATCAGAAACCTGCAACTACCCTTCCAACTAATCATGATATAAAAAATAAAATAACAAAATATAGTGATAATTTTATTAAGAAAAAAAGTTTACCAACATATTAAAATACCTAAACAGAAGAAAATTTACAATTTTAAAATTACTTAGTAAAAAATAAATTAAACAGTAATAGTATACAAAGGAATAATTTTGTCATTAATGTCAGCAATCCAAATTAAATAAATTGCAACAATTCACTTAGTCATAATAGTAAATATAATGAATGTAACAAAGAGAAATAAAAAACGCCAAGAATGAAAATCTTCGATCATGAGACTTCTCAAAATCATTCAATCAACAGAGAAAAATCAAGAGTATAATTTTATTTTAATTTTATTTATATTTATTTAAATTAAATAAAAAGGATATAAGCCCAAATAGAAATATTATATTTAATTAGCCATAACTATCTAAAAGCCCTATAGGTAAAGATTTAGAAGAAAAGGAAGGAATTATATCTGCAAATAATAGTATTGAACTCAGAAATTCTCCTTTTGTTTCTAAAAATCCCCAATTCAAAACTTAAAAACAAAATATATAATTATTGTAAAAGCCTTTAGAATCACTCTCTTAATTAGAACCTTGTGATATTTCTGAGTCAAGTATTGTTAACTAAAATATTCCTAAATAAACCATAGATTCCAAGCATGATAAAACCCAGACTTATTTTTCTAAGGTGAAGAATGAAAATAAATATGTAAGAAATTACTATTTCACATTAAAAAGTAATTTGTATATTTATAAAATAATATCAAGGATGGAATTCAGCAAAATAAGATAGATTAACAGGTTCAATAAACAAAAGATAAACAAAATGAGGTGTTAAAGAATCATATTATCGAAAAATAGATATATCCTCTTGTTGTTTCAGAATAGTTTAAGTAGATGTATAATAAAGAATCATCTAACTTTAACTAAATTGTAAACACTATTAATCATAAAAAAACTGGAATGCTAGGCTCTCCTACTTCATAAGATAATTATCTAGATTAAAAATATAATAGAAATAATAAAAATTTATCAGCTAAAGGAAGTATCTCTAATCATAATAATAGCATTTTTACACCAAGGATAACTTCTCCTAACGAAAATGAAAAAAAATAAAGTATTGAGATTACTCCAAAATAATTAATTGGTAATCCCAGCTCAAATTAGTAAATATTTAAAATAAATAGTGACCAAAACAATTAAAATTTAAAATAATTATTTTTTTATTGCAAATTTTGCTAGATATTTACAAGAGATACTTTAAGTTAACATGAAATATTATGTAACAAGTAAATAAAATCAATAGATTAAATGAAAAAAAATGAGTAAATATAGTTCATTAATATTAGAATTAAAAATGTTTAAGAGTTTTAAACTTTTCTTTTACAAGTTTTATCAACTAAAAAGTTAATATTTTATACAGAATTCCTTGATGAAAACTTAAAAGAAATATTGTAAAACAATGAAAATGTTGAGAAAATGTAACATACTTACCAAGATGTAATGTTATTGTATGAAAGAGTTCAATCATTTATCCTTTAACAGTAATAAATGAATGAACAATAAATTTCTCAATAATAATAGCTTTATAATAAAAATTTCATTCAATTAATAGAAACAGCTATTTTACTTGCTTTCTAAAAATTAAGAGCAATACAAATTTGATTTAATTAATTTGGAAATTCTAAAAAAAAAAATATGAGAATAAATTTAATTTATACAATTTTTTTAATTAATTTAAATATCATAAAATTATGGATGAAAATTTAAAGAAAATGTAACAATATGTATTCTGTTTGAAAGAGTTCTATTACTTATCTTACCATAATAGTTAAATATTGATATTAAAATAATTAATTTATTTCTTAATTTTTAATAATTAATAGATAAAAATTACAAGCAATATGATTTAATTAACTTAAAATATCAAGTTTTGAATTTAAGAATAATATTAATTTATCTTATTTTTCTTATAAATTTTAATCATTTTTTGGTGAAACAAATAATATTTAATTTAAATATAAAATTAAAAAAAGTGTATATATATATCATACTGAATTTAATTTATCTTGAGCTTAAATAAATTTCTTTCATTTTTAAATCAAATACAGTTTTACAATTCTATTCTAAATTTATTTAATTTGAAATAAATATTATCTAATATGGTATTAGATACAAAAATCCAACTTAATAAATTCCAAAAAATTTTATCTATAAAGAATTTTTTATGAAAAATATATAATATAAAAAAATTATGCATAGTCCACTACCACTATAATTTAAATTGTGGAACTGCTATAGTTGGCTAATTTTAATTTAAAAAATATATAAAACTTTATTTATTAAAAATAAAAATATATATATAATCTAAATTTATTATTGAAAGAAAGTATTTATATATTTTATGGATGATAAAAAAATTGGAGTATGAATATCAAGAAAGTGATTGATCTAATGATAAGTTTTATGATAAAAGATACTTAGAGTTAAGAGATTGATCTGATATGTTTTATGTATTTAAGAACTGTTTAGATCATTTTGGTTTTATTTAAATAGGTCTAAAAACAATTTATAAACTTTTAAATAATATTCAGTTGTTTTTATTTGTATTTGAAATTTATTCTTAATGTAAGATATTATTTAAGATAATATTTTTTTTGTATTGATATTAGTATTTATATTGAAAAGAAAATAATATGTAAATTTTAATAATAGGTACTTAATTATAAAATAAGTTAACAATAATTTATTTTAGATGTATTATACTTTTATATTGACTCTCAATTTAAAAATAAACACTTAAATTTTATTTAATAATAAATATTATTACAATCAGTTTAATAATTCTGAATAGCAATTCAATTGCATTGCTTTTTTTAATTTTGTTGATTGGCTATGCTATATATCCTTGTAAAAATATGCTTTAGATAAATTGCGAGATATTAATTACAAAGCTATTTTAACATTGATAATCGAATATTAAAAAAAATAATTAACTAACTTTTTAATTTATTAAATCTAAATATCAAAATAAATTTCATAGCAACAAGCATAAAGTATTAAGTTTAAAAGTTTTAGGTTAGTATTCAAATAAGTCTTTTAGTTAAGTGCTGTTAATCACTAATTCCTTTGTGATAATGAATTCACCACCTTAGTAAAATCAATAGTATTATTCTTCTTAAAAAAATTAGGCAGAAATGAATAGTTAACCTATATAATTGCCTACTAAAATACATTATCACTCTAGGTAGAATTCTCCTACAAATTTAACAAATTTTTTAGGCCTCAGTAGTAAAGCAGAGTAATTCAATACTAATAACTTATATGAATACACAGATTCAAATTATAATCCTTTACAAGATAGCCCATTTATTAATTTTAGTTAGTTAGAACCAACCCCAAGCAGTGGATAAAAAAGCATAATGAAGGTTAATAGCAAGATACTAGATCCTATTTATAAAGGATAGTAGTATGAGTTAAAGCTAGACTAAGATAAGTAAATTTCAGGTACAAGTTAATTACAAAATACAATAAAACCAAATATATTTGTTACTTAAGAGTATTTAGAAAATGATAAGTTTGCTGTCACAAAAAAAGAGATTGACACTAGTGGATTTTAGATAAAATCATAATAAATATCTCCAATTTCAGTTAACTAAAATTAATAATTACAGCATATTAGCAATCAATATTTTAATTCTGCTAATAAAAATGATAAATAAAAATAATAAAATTAGCCAGATGAGAGAAGAGTACTTGATTTTAGTGATGGTGGATTAAATTCTACTGGTAAAAAGATAACTTAAATTAGATCTCCTGCGTTAACATAAAAAACAAAACCTTTACTTGGATTTAATTAATCTAATTTTAAAACCCCTTAAACTGAATAGTCAGAGTAAAAACAGTATTAAGGTGGTTCAGTAGAAAAAAATGCTACACCTGCAAATTAAACTTTCGAAGATACACCAGAAATTATTAAGATTAGTAAAAATATTTTACAACCATAATTTCCTGCATCATATTCATATTCATCCTTAAACAACCCAGCTTCAATAAAAATCAAGAAGCCTTCTCCTAAAAATATGCAAATCAGTCACTCTAATACGTTACCAAATTAGCAGTAGCAGTAATAGTAGAATAATGAAAGTTAAATTAGTTAGTTCGAAAGCATAAATTTAAATTAAGCTTTATATAATGGTATGAATAACAAGATTAAGAAATACTCCTATGAAACAAAAAATGTGAATGGAAGTAGATATGTAAGTGAAAAGTAGAGTGCAAATTTTCTTTAAGTAGAGAGTGATCACATAGATAAATAAAGCCAACCCTCAATCTAAAATTCACTATAAAATATTAGTAATAGTTAGAATTAAAGTTAAAGTTAACAACACTCTGCTTCATCATAAAAATAATAAAAATATTAATAAGAAAATAAATACAGCAGTCTATATAAAGTGAAACCTTCTTCAAATAATTTTAATAGTGAGTATAAATCTAATGAGCCTGTTAGCAACAAAGAATATAATCCAAATAATTTTTACCAATTAAAAAAAGCTAAGGATCCTAATAATAACTATTATGATAGCAGACCGATTATACCTTCTTCAGATCTTAATAATTTAAGTGATATTTCTGAATAAGTAACCAAACAAACACCATCTAAAATAGGTGGTTACTATAGTTCAATAAACTAAAATTTAAATTAGTCTGATATTAAAAAGATGTAAGAGTTTCCTTAAAAAAAGAGAGAATTATTAGAATAATAAAGATAGCTTCTCTAAAAAGAAAGAGAAATTCTAGAAAGAGAAAAAGAGCTTATAGAATAAGAAGAGGAAATATTTTATGAAACTAGTTAAGGGCAGCTAACTTAAATGAGCCCAACCCGCTCAAGTAATAATCCTTTAAATATGGCTACAACACCAAAAGATAAAAAATTAGATTTATAAAATTATATTAGCACTCAACCATATTAAAGTAACTTCTATATAGATGATAAAAATTATTCTTAATAAAACTAATAAGAATCAGTAAAATCAAGCAAAAAATCATAGTAGACTAGCCAGGCATTTAATGGGACAGATAAAATCTATGAAAAGACAATAAGAGATAGCCAAAATATTAACTCTTAGTATAAGTTAAGCTTCATTAACAATTCTTCTTAAGCACCTGAAGACTAGAAGTAAGTACCTAATAAAACTGAACAAACAAACAAAGTCTTTGCTGACAAAAAAACTAACCCATTCTACTATACACTAAATAGTCTACATGCATCTAAAAACAGTTAGCCTAACCATCAGTTTTAAAATAATGATTAGGTATTTTTAGTATTTTTAGAAATTAAAATAAGTTTTATTTTATCTTTTATTCTTAATAGCTGCATGCTAATTACATAGCCTAAGAGTAGAATTTTTAAAGAAAAAAAAGCGATTTAGAATAAAGTTTCCACACTAATATGAATGCAGAAGAAGAGAAAAATGTTAAAGACATAATAGATTATTTTAAATCTGACTAAGAAAAAACGAAAAAATCCTCATATAACGATAAAAATGAGAAATAAAAGAATACTAATAACTCTTATAGCAACAAAATCATATAATTACCTTTATCTATGAAAAAGGAATTATCTTAAAAAAATAAATAGCCTCAAATAACAAACTAATCACCACCTGAAAAAACTGAAGAGACTTTAATCCTTGAACTACTAACTCCTTAAAAAAATAATGATTTGAAAGATAACATAACTAATAACCAAAATCTCCCTTAACCTTTCTAGATAGATACAAATAATCCTAATGCATATTTAATAAAAAAATAAAAAATATTTTCACCAAATACTTAAAAAAACAATAGATCCTTAACACCACAAACGTATTTTCTTTCTAAAAATAATTAAAACATTAAAATCAGTCCAAATTATCATGAATTTGGCATATAAGTGGATGAAAATAGCTTTTATGATAGAGCTTCATTTATTGTAAATTTTCAAACTTATCTTTTATAAATAAATTATTATTTTCGAGCCTTTTTTAAATTAAAACCTAAACTTTTTTTTCTCTCAAAATAATCTAGCTCATTATTTTTTTGGAATATTTATATTATATTATTTAATTTTATAGAATAAAAATTCTCCTAAAGGAGATATAAATACTAAAAAGACAATGACCGTGAGTGATATTAAAAGTAACCCTATAAGTACATTGGATAGAGGATCTATAGTTTAAGGATAGTCAAACTTTAGTTCTCCTATGATGAGATTTTAATATCAAAACGATGCTAGCACTAATGATTTTGTTGATAGTAATTAGCCTATCAATTTATCGAGCTATATAATTTCAAATAAGTAATCAATACAAAAAGGAGAACCATCAATGAATGATAGATATAGATCTGTTAGCTAGATATAGCCTTAAAATAACTTATAATCATCTATAGAATATGTATATGGTAATAAAAATGTAAATAAAAAATAAAAGAGCGATTTACTTTGTTTTGGGTGCGGAGATACTTAGACATCTACTGAAAATAATATAATTATATAGTCTGATTAAATACATAATCAAATAAACAATTAGCATGATGAACAAGTTTAGTAAAAGTAAACAAGTTAATTCCATACCTTTTAAACATAACCACAAGAAATTACTTATCCTTTGTCAAAATCTTATTAACCTACTTAAAAAAACCATTTAAATAAGTAAATGGAGGATTAGTATATTCCAGAGTAGGCAATCTAATCAGCTTAAATAAACTTTAAGACTTAAGAAGATTTAAAGGCTAATCCTCCACTTATGACTTAGCTAACATTTAATTAAGACTCTATCCGTTCTCCTTACTTCAGAGATGAAAGGGAAGAGCAAGTAAAGAGAGCTAACATATCTCCACAAAAAATATTCTACTAAAGACCCAACAGTAATTTTTTAATTAAAGTTTTTATTTACAGTATTATTTATTTACAAACTAAAACAGCTAGTAAATCTCCCATTTAATATAGCGTGGAAAAGATAAGCTACGATCCAACTGATTATAAAAATAGCAATAATTAAAGTAAAGATTTTCACTAAAGCCGTGTCAATACTTCTTTTTATCCTACATAAAATCAAGCCACTAACAATATTATTGCAAACACTAATTTAATTAACAAACCTAAAGCATAAGCTGGAAAGTTAGATGATGGATCATTATTCTTTAATTCTTCTAACAACAACAGTTTCTTAAGTAATATACCTAAGTCAGTTTAATAAAAAAATAATGAAAAATTAGATTTCAGCTATATTAATAGTAATTCAAATACTTCAGGAGTTTTTCATTTGGACTCTCAAGAGTTATTTTGTGATAAATGTTTAGAATTCATTACCCAAAGCAGATTTTAAACACACTATAATGTTTGTGGTGAAATGAGCTCATTTAAATTTCTAGATAAAAAAAAATAAATGGAGTTAATAAATTAAAAAATCCTAAAGATTGCTTACTTGATTAAAAGAAAAAATACTTGTGCTTCACCATTAAAAGGCAAACAATAAAGTTAATCTCCAAACTAAAGAGAATTTGCAAACCCAAATTTCTAGTAATAGTTGCAACAAAAAGAAAATAATGATTAAATAAAACTCAAAAATTATTGTAATTATCTCAATGAGTGTTTATGTGATCTTTCTCATAAAACTATTACATATTAAGATTTTTTGTAGGGCTAAGAGGATCTGTAACTAATAATATAAAGAATTAAGAGTATAAAAGACAATCATAATATGAGTTATTATGGAGAAATGGCATCGGATATATTATCAATCAAAAACAATCTTTTGATGTAGAATCCTATTTGATTGGAATTCATCAATTTTCCTATTTTTTATTTTATTGTAAATACATATATTCCTATAAATAAAAGAATTAATCTACATATTTTTTCTATTATCTTTATAAATTTATATACATATATTAGAGTGTTATTGAATTTTCAGCATAAATAAACATTATCTATCTTTAAGTAAAAGTTCCTTTTGTACAAATATAATTTAATTTCTAATCTTTAATTTTTTCTTTTAAACAATTATAGAAAAAATATATGTTTATTTATAAAAATATGGTAAATCTAAAATAATTTAGTACAGCTATAAACAACAAGCTAATTAATTCAAATAATTAAAAATTTTAAGAAAAATATAATTAGGGTGAACTCTTATTTTTAAGCATACCAAAAATCTTATAAATCAGTAGATATTTTTTAAAACAGTAAAAAATATTTTTAATTTAAAAATTTTAGACAAAAATATTTTCACAAAAGAAAATAATTATAAGGTAATTTAAAAATATTTAATATTAAATTAAAAAGAATAGAATTTTTTTCCTATAAATATTTTTGATAAAAAAATATAAATTTCAAAATAATGGTTATTTATTAAGTATTGTTGTTGTTATTAATTTATCAGTTAATAGTGTGTGTTAGATATTTTTTTAAAACGTTAAGAAATAGATCAAATATTAATTAATAGAAGTATTAATTAATTGAAATTAAATAACAATACCTTTTTTAGTCAAGATTACAAAAATTTACTTAAAACTAGCTAAAATAAAAGGATAAATTAAAGGCAATGAAAGCAGACTCTCATCAAAATTTTATATCTATTCTAGAACACAAGTAAATCATATAAAAAATAAAACAGGAATCTTCTTAATAGCTTGATTCTCTAAGCTAGTAAATGAGTAAGGTAAGATTAAATTTAGAAATTCCCAATTTGAGCTTAATATTGTGTATCAATAATAGCTAGAAAGAAGCTTTTAGTATGAAGTTGAAGAAAAAGATGAAAATTTGAGAAAAAAAATGGCTGATGTATCTTAAATAGAAAGAGAGTATTAGGAAATAAAGAAAGCTTTAGGGAATTAAATAGAGGAACTGAAAGAAAGCGAGTAAAAAACACAGAGTGAATTAAAAATCATAAGAAGTATGGCAGAAAAATATAAAACTGAGATGCTAGATCTTAAGGAGAAGATAATATAAAAAGATGACCTTATAGAGTTAGAAAAAAGAGAAAAGAACTAAGTAAAATATTTAAATAATTAGTTGAATTAACAAATAAAAGAGCTAAATGAATAACTGATTGAAAAAGCAACACAGATAGCCATATAAGCTTAAAAAAACGAGCTTATATCTGAAAATTTAAACTAACTAACAGAAAAATTTACTATTGAACAGAGAGATCATTAAAAATTATAAAGGGTATTTGAAGAAAAATCAAATACTTGGAATGAATTAGAAAAATAAATGAATGAAAAGTTATAAAAATTCAACCAGACAATTGTAAATCATTAATAGTAATTACAAAAATAAGAAAAAATTATCTAAAGGTAAGATCAATAGTTAACAAATTAATAGAGCGCATTTCAAGTTTTAGAAAAAGAGAAGGAATAAATTATTATTGCATATAATATTAAAACTTAGGAATTATAATAGCTTTTAGATTTGAATTAGAATTAAAATGTAGAGCATTCAGAAATTGTTGCTTAAAAACAGAAAGAAATTGAAGAATTATAATATAAATTTAAGCTTTATCGTCATGAATTAGAATAAATTAAAAGGAAAATAGGGGAAAGCATGGTTGAAATTGTTAGAAAAATAAGGGATGACCTACTAGAAATGCAAGATAATTCTAAGAATGAATTTATCTCATTCTAATAAGAGTTATTATTGATAAAGAATGCAGTAAACGATAGAATTAGAGTAACATAGCTGGAATAGCAAACTGAATTTAAAAAAATGTTAACCTAAATGCAAGATAAAGATTAGCTTATTGATGAATTAACCCATTAAATAAAATAGCTGGATTTATTATTAGAAAGTAGGAAGTAGGAAATCATTGATCTTTAAAGAATAAACATAGTTACCCAAAATAAAGTTGAAGAAAATGAAAAAAAAATAATTAGCTTGCAATAGAGCAATATCAAGCTTAATGAATAGCTAAAAATTACATAAAGAAATTTCAATGAAAATTAAAAAAATGAATAACAAATCAAAATTCAAGATCAAATTTAGCTTAAAGAAATTCATGAAAAAAATATGAAAGAAATAAACAATATATATGAAGAAAGGATTAATAATTTGAAAAGAAAAATAACATAAGAAGAAGAAGAACATGCAAATATTCAGTAGCAACTTCAGACTCAGATTTAATAAATGTAATGTAAATATTTACAATCTGAGTAGCAGAAATTAAAACTTAAGGAATACATATTGTAAAATATTGACAGTAGAATGAATTAATTGAATTAATCACTTGACTGCTCAATAGTATAGCCATCAATATACTAAGAACTTACTCCATCAAATACATAATATTCTCCTCTCCAAAATAAATCTCAATAATATTAATACAATTTAAATCAAAATACTTACAGTAGTCCTGAGAAAGTTGAATTTGTTAATACACAGAGGTCTCGTTAATTGAGAGAAGAGCTAGAATAACTTTAGTAAAATATTCGCAAGGCTAAGTAGGAGTCTAACAAAAAAATAAGGTAAAAATCTTTGGAAGTTTCAGGAATTTACATGAATACAAACCCAAATTTAAATACAAATTTGAAGAAAGCATAAATTGATATGAATACAAGTATTTTAAATAATAACGATTTTTTGGTATAAAATGATAATTATAACAATAATAGTTCATTTTAATAGAATAGCTATACTAATTTTTACAAAAATATAAATAAAAACAACAGCATGAGCAATAATAAAAAATAACAGCATGAAAAATAAAGTGTTAGTAATTAGTTATCTGAGAGGAGAGATCTAATGTCGGATGAAAACTAAAAGCCTTATTTCTTAAGCGAGTAAAAATAATTCTATGGAAACAATATATCATACACATAATAAGGTGATATGATTTACTTAAGATCTTCACCATATAAAAATAATATTAATAATAGTGTAATATAAACATAAAATCTATCCCAACCTTTTATTAACAAGACATCAAGCTTAAATTAAAGTTAATAATTTAATAACTTTAAATAGCACCAACGAAGAGTTCCGTAAAGCATTCATTACATAATACCAAATGTTAACAAATCATTACACTAAAACCAAATAAACAGTACAATTAATGAATAACGTTTAAACAGTAATTTAAAGAATAATTTAAGTGTAAATTTTAATGAGGATCCTATTTTAAGCTTTAGAAACTCTTAAAATTGAATTAAAGAAATTTAACATAACCATTGTAATTTTCAGTGGTACTAGTTAAATTATATTATTTCACCTATAAAATAATTATAAATTATTTTTTTTAAATTATGTATCTAACTATTTATTTAAACAGAATTATACATAATCAAAAAGTAAATTGATAAAAATATAAAATACATAAATTTATTAATATCAATAAAGGTTTTTCAATAAAACTGTTAGAACTATTTATTTTTAGAATTTATTTTTTTTAAAAATACAAATTACTTTATGTCAAATTACTATTTTTAGTTTATTTTTGATAGGAAACACTATATACTCTCAACTCATAATATAAGAGGTTGATTTAATGAAGTTATTAAAAAATGAAAAAAAATAAATTTAAGATTAGATTTTAAAAGCAATTACTTGTAATAACTTATTTATTAGTGAGAAAATAAAACCAATTTTTTTATTTTAACTGTCCAAATTGAATTCGATTTTTCTAAAAATAGAATATCTTGTTTTATTTAATTTTAAAATGTATATTTCCAATTTAAATTTTATTGTTTAATTGAATGAATTACTATTGAAATAAATAGTACTAGAAAGTAATATTTACTTAGCTAACATAAGAACCACAAAAAATGTGTAAAATTATGGGTGTATTCGTTTACTATTTTTTAATTACTTTTATGTTTTAAATAAGTGGTCTTTATCATAATAATTTACTACCCTTTTATTTACTGATTCGTTTTTAGTGTTATAAATTCTGTATTTTTTGAATATTATTTGAATGTTTAGCTAAGCTAGCTAAATTTTATATTTTACTCAATTTTAGTAAGGCAATATTAATGTCACTTTTTCTCTACAATAAGTAAGAAATAGGCTACAAGCCAATTTTAAGATAGAAGTTGATTAAAATAATAAAACTATATATCTAATTTAAAATATTCTTAGTAAAAAGTAATTAAAAGCATATTGAATTTATATTTCAGATTTTTTTCATACTGTTAAAGCTTAAAATGTTGTAGGATAATTTAAAGAAATATGGCATATTTGAATTTTCTTAAAATTACAAACAATAATAAATATAAGATCAATCAAGTACTCGACAAGTTTTAAGGAGTTTTAAGAAATTAGAATTAATACCTTCCTATTTACTTTCTGATTTTGCGTTAAATTTAGAGTAAAGTTTTCTTTTCTTCCATTCTTTATTTATTTGTTACTTTTTTTTCTTCCTTTATTCCTACCCTTTTATTTCTTATTACTGGAAAGATTATTTAGAAAATAATTAAGATAATTAAACCACTGACATTCATTTTATTTAAATTATTAGTAAATAATGTATATCATAAGAACTTGTCGAGCTGATTAGAAAGAAGATTAACACCTACAGATTTTACACTAAAACAGTGTCTTTATCTTTAAAGTATTGTTATTATGGCTTTTTAATATTTGAACTAAATAAAATGCTATTTTATTAAAAAAATAAAATAAACTCGAAAATAGTATGATAGCATATTCAACAACAACTCTGCAAAGCTTATTTAATGCCTTAGCTTAAGCAGAAATGTGCAAATAATTGGAACTCTTTTTTTGGTATCTTGAAAAATACAAATTTTAAACTATATAATTAATCTTTCTTTGTTACTGAAATTAAAGTCACAATTAAGTCACAAGTGAAGTTTCAGAAATCATAGGGAGATTTATGCGTTAATATTTCTTTTTGGAAAGAGTGGATCTTGACTTAAGGTAGCAAGTGTTAATTAATAGTTGTTTATACAAAATTAAATAAATTATAATGTAGTAAATTAAGAAAGTAATTCATTTAACATACTTACCATAACGCATAAAACATTAAATATTTTGACGCACTAATTTTAATAAATACTAATTCTGAAATTGATATACATTTCTTTTTCACTCTCAACTTACAGATATATTAATAACTCGATAATTCATTGAGTTTTAATTTTTTATTTGAGTAATGGAATAAATCTTCCATTACTCCTACACTCTTATATACAAATACAAGTAATAATAGATTGACAATTTAGCAATTACGAAATTTCAATTAAGATTGCTAAATTTAACACTTATATAAATTATATATAGTTACTGTACTGATTTTTCTATCAAAGATGTGAATAATATAATATCCTCTATAAGGAAGACCTTAACTCATCTCTCTTTTAATTTCAAGTAACTAATAATTACTATTTCTTTTTTGTTGCTATTGACTGGATTAATTTATTAAAACCTAAAGATGTTCAAAAATTACTGACATATGTTTGAAACATGTCTCAAAAGCTATCGAGAGCTTCTCTAAAATTTAATCACTGTTTATTGATTTTTCGTAATTAATTTCCTTTCTTTAATTTTTATTAGTAAACGAATTTCTAACTCTTTTAATAATAATTTTAAACCTATCCACATATCATCCATTAATGCTTTTTCTTTTTAATGTTTACTCATTTAAAATACCATAATTATGTAAATATTGACATCAAAAAATTTATATTCGGATACCCTAAAATTATCAAAAAATGTATTAGAAACCTTTTTTACAATTATTATAATTTATTTCTTATAAAATGGTATATAAGGTATATATCGTCAAATGGCATATTTAATAAAATATTAGATAAAAATGCTTTTTACTTAATTCAACAAACTAAAAAATTTCATTTCATGAAGTTTTTAAGACATATTTTTGGAAAATGGATGGTGTAGTTAGTATTCATTTTTGGTAAAACGAAAACTGATTAAATTTCAATCACATTATTTAGTATATTTTAATTATTATTAGCCTCAATTAAATAATAATATTATAGTTAAAATTAAATAACTAAATGTGGTATAAGAGAATTCTTTACTAGCATTAAATAAATGAGTCATCTTAGTGTGCTTGGTATATCATTCGGGTAAATAAATAACTTTTCAACAATTAAATATTTATAGAGATAAAAATAGAAATTGTTTGATATTGATTAGAAACATAATATTTAATTTTAACCCATTTTTATTTATAATATATGCAATAAATTGAAAAATTAGTGGTAATTGTTTAGAATTAAAGGATATAATATGCGAAGTTAGAAATATTCAAAAACTGAAAAGTCTTTATCTAGGATTGCAGTAATTTCAATTATTATTTTTTATCATCATTTTAAATTTGATTCTTTTTCTTATTTTTAACTCATTTTAAAATTCAAGTAAAACTCTTTCTATAACGAAAATAGATTTTTTCTGAATTTCTAAGAAAAAATAGAAAATCAATTAATTAATACTAACTATTTAAATAATTATTTATTATATCTCAAAAGGATTCCCTCAATTTCTAACAACATGATTTTTGAAGAAGAGTCGTTGGATCTGAGTTTTGACTACCACTACGAAAGTTAGTTTATAGATTAGGAAAAATTCATCGAATATTAGTAAATTAAAATCTGCGATTTGATTGATCTAAAATAATCTTTAAAACATTTAAATGAATTAACTAGCCTTTCTTTAAACATCTAAAAGTAAACATGTTTAACAAAATTCTTTCTTTGTTGTTAGTTTATTCAAAAATTTTAGGTTTTTCCCTTATAAAAAAATGTAATCAACTTCAACTGAAAAAGAATATATATAAATAAATTAAATAAATAAATAAATACCCTTTGCAAAGCATAGGCCAGTATAAATCAATATTAATTTGTTATTTTTACAAGAAATTTTGGTTTTATATTAAGCAAGAAAAAATGTAATTAGCTCTTTTATCTTTTTATGTTATTTAAAAAAAGTCAAAAATATGTGTCTCCCTATCTCTGCTAATTGATATGCCCTACTTTGGTCCATCTTAAAGAAATTAAGATTTTTACTAGAGGGTAAGAAATAATAATTGAGTTTTAAATTTTAAAATCAATATTTTGAAAACCATGCTATTATTTATAATGGTAGTTGCTTTACATAAAAAATACATCAAAATTTAATTTCAGTAATTTGTATAGATTTTTATTATTTTAAATGGGTCTTTGAAGTATTTTTAGCAGATTTTATAAAATGATAGAAAATAATAAAATAAGATTGGTAAGATTAGATCAATCATATAAATAGATTATGCGAAATAAAAAAATCAGTAAGTGTGTAATTAAATAATTATAATTACTAAAATTAGTCTAAGAACTGAGCTGTAAAATTAGTTTATTTACTAGAATTAAATCAAATTAATAATAACTACCACTTATTTATATCCAATTATTTCTATTATCTTCATGATTTATTTAACATAATTCCTCAAATTCACTGTGGATCAATTGATCAATCAAAAAATAAATCGTACAATCAATTCAAGCATTAAAATAGAAAATCATATTCAAAATTAACTAGCCCTACCCTTAAATATATTCTATGAAGAAATATAATTAATTATAAAAACAAAGAATTCAAGCAATATAATTTAATTGCAAACACAGTAAATATTTTGGAATATTAAATTACTATCAAAGTCTCTGATTTATAATTAGTACTTTTTAGAAGAATGATTATTTAATTAATTACACACTTTTCTTAAAATATTAAATATATTTTTGGTTTTTAAGTTTTTATTCTACTACAGTTAAACCTGTTAAAATGTGAATAAACATAATTAATCTTCATACCTTTTCCTTATTTTAATAGATTTTTATGAAATTCATTGTAATTTAAATTACTGTCTTTAATTTTAAGTTAGAACAGCTACATTATTGAGCTAGTGCGTATCCCATTTTTAGTATTTAAATTAAGACTACCATTCAAGCTTATTGCTAATTTAATTACACTTTGAAAAAAAGATTATTATATTAAATTGAGTTCCAATTAATTCAAATCAAAGATCGTACAATTAATTGATTCTAAAGATATTCTACTATTCTACAAAATTTTGTTAAAATAATAGAAATTAATTTATTTTTTATATGTGAAGGTCTCTAATTGAAAGAGAGATTTATAAAATTCAAGCTTATAAGTGTGAATTTTAATAAAATTACATAATATTTCTTGTAACCTAATCTAATAAGTAATATGTAATTTAATATAATGTAAAAGGTTTTCAATGTAGAACTAAGATGCTTAGTATCTTTTTTACAATATGGCTCATATGGAAAATTTGATTTCGATTACTTTAAAATTAGAGTAAAATATTAATTAATAAGAGTGTTTTCAATTTTAAAACTTTAAAAATAAAACTAAATTTTAACTTTTTATTATTTTTGCTAAAATTTAAAATTATAATCAGGGAAAATTCTTTGACGTCAACTATAGGTGTGTATTTGAATTATATGATTAAGAGAAAGTATGAATAACTAATCTTGCTGGACCTATCATTCAAGTGTGTTTATTTATATATTTATTAAATTTGGATTTTTTTCTTCTCAAATAATACATTAATCTGAAAGGCAGTAATGAAGAATTAATTGATAAATTTTCAATCAATAAATTATTTATTAATAGATTTTTTTAAAGAGTTAACACTTATATGATAGACAGATATATATTTATTGGTATTTTATTTAAAGATCAAGTATATTAGATGAATGTTGCATCAGTGAAATATTTACACCTCTATTTAATTGTGAATTTCTGACTTAATTCTCCTTCACAGTTATTGATGAGTAAATTTTTTACTTTTAAATTTCAGCAAAGGCTTTAAGCAAACCTTTCATAAATAGTTCGACCAGCCAGTCTTTTTATTTTAAAAGTATATCAAGAGTTTATATTTCAATTATTGCATTACAAGGAGGATTTTTTAATAATTGAATTTAGATAATTAAAAATATTATTAAGATATTTAATTTTCTTCATTATATCAAAATATAGAGCAAACTTCTTCTATGAAGAACAAAATTAAGATATCAGTATTTTATTTTAAACCTTATTATACTTCATTTAGAATTAATGTCATATTAGAAAGTCTATTTTTCTTTAAACACTTATATAAAAAAAGCTATTTAAATGAAATAATTAATCTTTGTTGAGATTTTTAATTATATAAAGTAAATATATGTTTTATATTTATAACTAGTTTAAAAGATATTTATTAAGATATATATGAGTCTTATTTATATTATCTTTTTTGAAAATTTGTTATTAAATAAATTGTCAATATAATTTACTAATCTTATTTTGTAAAACTAGTAGTTGCTCTAATTTATTTATATTCATGGTTTTATTTTTCTATTTATCTGCTTTCATTTAATTGAGTGGGCTAGTGAATTTATATTAATTTATTTGTCCCAAAAATAAAAGTAATAAGTATTTTCAAAAACTCTCAAATAATATCTGTAAGAATATATAGACTTGAACAAATAATTCTTTTTAATAAAATATACAATAGTAAATTATAATTTCAATTGAATTTAGAATTGACTGATCCTATTTATTTAATTATTATTTGCACGATTAATATTATTTACAATATTAACAAACAATTCAATTCGGTGTAATTCATAAATTTCACAATCAATATTTTTCCTCCAATATTAATATTAGCTAAAATACCATCAAATAGTGTCAACTTTGTTTTCACAATTTTTTTTTATTTATCAAACTATAAATTATATCCATAAAACAATCTTGAATGTTTAAAAATGTTCTACTAATTTGATATTACTATCATTTAAAAAAAATAATCAAACTAATTAATTTTCATACATTTATTTCTAATTTTTGTTTTCACAATAAATACAATCTTAATAAAATCCAGAACGAATTTTTCTAGGCTGATTGAAATAAATAATTGTAATCAATTTATCTATGTTTTTATATCTATTTATTAAATTTAAATGGTTAAGGTAATCATATGATTATATGATTAATAGAACCTTTTAATTTTTAAGATCTCTTTCATCAGATATTTATTACTCTTAATAACCGATTACAGCTAGTTTAACTAATTTTAAATCTTTAATCATTTAGAGAATCAAAATCAAGATGTAATGGTGACTGATTAGTAGAAAAAAATAAACATAAAATATGAATTTATTATGAATGATAAATAGCCACTAATTAATTTTAATTTGTTAGCCACATACTTTAATAATAAATATAACTATTTTATATAAGTTTTTCATAATTTGATCATTTTATCATTTTATTACCATTAATATCTTTCTTAAAAATAAACGAAGTAACAAAAAAATTTAAAAGGGATAAATGAATTATACGATAAAAAATTTTAGTATTTCTATTTAAAAGTTAACTTATATCATTGAGGAAATATGGTTAAATGAATGGCTTAGAAATTGCTTGAAAATTTAGAGTTAAAAAGTTAATATTTTAGTAAATATGATTGAAAATTTTATTAAACCAATCCATCACTTTTAGATATATTAAGCTTAGCTTTACTTTTAATTAAGTATTTAGGAATAGTATGAATGATATTTAACTTAACTAAATAATTTATGATATGTTACGCATTTTTATTGCGAAATAGGCAAATTAAGTAGATTAATTAATTAAAGCAAAAAGTTTAATAATCTTGAGGCTTTACATCATTTTCTCATTACAACTTTTATCACCTTTCATAACATTAAAATTTATTGACTTCTTTTAAATTTAGTTGATCGTTGAAGCCCATAGGATTCGAATAAAATCTAAATAAATGAATAAAAAAGAAATGTTAATTTATAACAAATAAATTTTCATGTAAGTAATCAATTATAAAGAAATGTAAATTTAAATTTTTTAATAATTGTATTTTTATTTCGATCAAAAAGTTGGCAACTAATTAGTGGTGGCTTCCTATTCTTCCATCTAAATTAATTCTTTAATAATCAGTAATTATGCTTTTATGAGATGAAATATTATTTTATGGCTATTAAACAATCAGTAAAAAATAAATCTAATAACAGAACGAAACAAATTTTATTCATTCAATTTTTCTCACACACTAAATAAAAGGAAAAAGAAAGGCTCTTAAAAATTTATATAGCAATAAAAACAAGTAAGCAAATAAATCAATAAATAAAGAAATCAATAGAAAAATAGTACTATCTCTTTAAAAAAATTTGCAATTTCTTGCAAAATCCATAATTATTTAATCATTATACTTATGGTAAAATAATAGGTTAATAAGTCAGGTTGAGTATTTAGCTCTAATTTATAAATCTTTTATAGATTACACAACAAATTTCTCGCTAATAAAAATACAGCCAAATAAAATTTAAATACAATAAATCTTAAAAGATTGTACGAAATTATATAAGTTATATCATATATGGGTGAATTTCTTTTGATTTTTGGTTATTTTAAAATAATTTATGAAGTAAATTTTATTTTTTTAAATATTAGTTTTGTAAATGCTTTGGTGTAGATGAGGAAAACTTTATTTATTATTAAATTAATCAAATATTTTCTTAACAGTAAAATATTTGTGGTTATTTTTGTCAACATTATTATTTTCATAGTTATTTAATAATATTCAAAACCTGAAATTGCTAATTTATTGTAAATTATCTAATGTTTTTTTTTAAATTCCATGAAATATTGTTAAAAGACTAAAAAGAATATTGAAATTAGATAATAAAAACCAATTATTTCTTATGATTTATAACTATTTAGAAACTTTAAAATAAATAAAAGATAAAAAATTTCGAATTTCTATAAAGTATTGTTGCGTGAAATTTCCTCACCTCATTTACTTACTAAACAAATACAAAAATTTGTTGTAAATTGATTAAAAAATAGTTGTAAACTAAGAACTTATTTGAATATTTTAAGAAATTAAGAATTATGAAGGCTAGCCTAAATTTCAATTTAGCCATGATTTCTTCTAATAAACAATTTAATTAATTCTGGTATATAAATAGATTTACAAATATAATCGTGGTTGAAATATGATTGTTATTAGTAAGATTTTGAAAAAATAAATTATATATATATATATAATGTGTTGTTTCTTAATAATGAAAATTTTATGAACTCTACATAAAAATAATAAAAATAGACTAATAGAAACAACTAAAGAGTTATTTCATCTTTTTGCTTTGATTAAAAGTTACTCGTGATTGATAACATATAAATAATAGTCAAAAAGTCATCTAGCCTATAAATCGAATATATAATTAAATTCTATCTTTATTTTTTTTCTAAAATATAATACAGCCTTTTAAAATAATAAATTTAAAGGAAATCTATATTAAAACAAACGACACTTACCAATACTATTTTTTTAATCAGCTAACAAACAAAAATTTAATTTAATTCTTAGTTTTTCTCTAACAAAGTAATATCCAAAATAAAATTAAATTTTTATTCAATATGCATGTTTGTTTATAATACCATTCATTTATATTTTTTAAATTCCTATTTAAATTATAAAATCATTTTCTCAAAATTTTCATTTTTTTTATTATCAAATTAATTGAATTGATAAATCGAATTATTCTTTATTGGTTTTAAAATTTTTAAACAGAAACAAAAGGAAAACAATATTCAAAATTTATTTACCTTTTGAACAATTATAATTTGAATTATTAAAAAGTCCCTTCTTCTAATTTAATTAACTTTCTTCAGTTTATTTTTGAGTTTTGAATGACTTTAAGGTATTCAAAAGATTATATTTAAATTACAGGGAATTATTATAATATTTATCTTAATAAAAACATATATTTTTCATGCTGTTCAGTATTTTTTTAAGTTGTAGAAAAGTCCATACAATTTTTTGATGGATCAATTTTTATTTCATACTTATATATTATTTTTTTATTACTTCATTTAAATTATTTTATATAAATCTAATTTTTATTCTCTCCCAAGAATTGCTAAATCAGCTTTTAAACATAAATATTCTTTTAAATACTTCTTTACTTTTCTTTCCTTTAAATAATACAAAAAATTAAATAACAGCGTAAAATTATAGGCTAAAATGAATATAAAATATTGTTTAAACTCTCACTTTTTCTTTTTTTTATAACAATATATTTTATGTACTTTTTAATAACTTCAATAAAATTTTATAATTAAAATATTATTTTGTAATTACAATAGTTTTATGAGGTGATTTTTAGATATAATCTAAATTATTAAATAGTTTACAGGCAAGAGTTAGTTTGTAAAGTTAATAAAGTACTTAGAAATGAGTTAGATAAAGCCAAAAAATTGAAAAGACTGTATTTTTTTAAGAATTTTGATAATGTGTAAGTAAATAATTTATAATGTAAGATGTATGAATCTATGGACTAAATTTTGTTTATTAAAATAAAGACAAGTTTCATTTATTAATACTTTTTAGCTTCTTTTTTAATTATAATAGAGGAATCTTGAGGTTGAAATACAAAAAATCTGTATTTATATTCTTATATTCACTCATTGATGTTCATAGTCACTCAAAAACTCAAATGCGAAAGATCCTCTACTTTAATTTAAAAATTATTAATTTCTTATTTATCAAATCTGACAGATTTGCAAATTAATCTAAAATAAGATTTTCTTTGACTTTATTATTTTTTGCACTATTTTTATCTAGCATATTTTTTCTTTTTTCCTTAATTAACAAATAAATTAGAGTAGAATCAATTAATAAACGGACTTATTTGCTTTTTATTTTTTCTTAATTTCGAAATATTTTTAGCTAATTTTTTTCAATTTTATCTTTCCATTAAGAAATTAAAAATCTAAAAGCACCCTAAAATTTATTCAATTAGGAGACTCAAATACAATTGAAAAAACAATAAAGAGCTAAGATTCTTGAATTAAATGATAAAATAAAAATGCAAGGGCTTTTTATTTTGCATAACTAACTTTATTTCACTAATTATGCTAAGTTACATCAAATTCAAAAGTATTTTTTAACTATAGCTTTTAGCAAATAAATAATTTAGCAAATTAAAAAGGCATTGAGTGTAATTTGAATATTTATTTTTAAACACATTCTTGAATTACGCTTTTTTAAAGGAGGAAGAAATTTTTAGATTTAATTATTATAAATCAGATAACTATAACAAGGTTTATATTCTTTAACATGTATTTAGCAAAACTAATTTTACTTTTTTTAAAAAAGCATGGAATTTCCTTTTATCAAAAACTATGCAATGAGGATGTTACTCTGATTATCTTAAATAAAAAGTAAATTATCTTATACAAACATCAAATAATTAGAGTTTATCTATAAGACAGTAAATTGGAGTTTAAATTCATTCATTTTTTGATAATTTTGAATTTCAATTTCAAAGCAGTTTTACTATAAACAAATTTAAATCAGTTTATTTATTTTACAAAAATTATAATATCTCTAACATAATTAGTAATCAACCATTTATTTCACTAGAAGTTTAATTGAGGCAATAAAGAGAATATTTACATTTGTTTTTATTCTTTGTTTCTATTTAAACCTTTAAAAAATAAATATATAGATTTAAAAAACTTATTCCTTTTTTATAAACTAAAAGAGTTAAAATTTTTATATTAATTATGTTAATATGATTTTTTTTCTTACATTTTAAACAGTCATCTAAACAAAAAGTTAGATACTAATTCAATAACAATTATAAAAAATTATGGAATTAAATACATTTAAATTATATAAGTAATAAATTTGAACTAAATATTAATACTACTATGATAAAATATAATAAATTAAAATAGAAATTTAATTTATGCTCTCTGATTAAATAACCAAGTTCGTAAAATACATAACTAAATAGTTAAATAAGTAGAATCTATTTTTGAATTAAATTAGACATGTTAATTATATTTACTATTATAAATGAGAAGATTGACAAGTATAATTTAAGATTACAAATAAATTGAATTGATAATAGAATAATTTGAGTATTTGTATTAATATTTTAGTTAGAATTTTGAAAAGATAGTTTTTTGCAATTATTATTAAATAAATATTTGCTAGTAGTGAGTAAATAAATAGCTAAGTAAGTAGGAAGGAATGAGTTCTTTGGGATTAGTAGTAAATAACTCATGTACTTCTATCTTGCTTTCTATTGGGTTCCTTATTGAGATATTTATAAATTGATTGTCAGTGTAAGAAGTTTAGTTAAGCTTATCTGTTGATCAGTTTTATTTACTTTTGTTGATTTATCTTTAATTAGTTTGTGATAATTGTATTTTTGTTAATAATAAATTGGTTTATATAATATTTGTTAGAATGTTATAGCATAAAAATGGTTTGGTAATTATGAATGAGGGAGGGAATATGAGATTTTTTTATTGTTTATTTTATGAAGTGTTTGATTTATTAGAAGATTTAGACTAGATTAGAATGTTTAGTTGAGTATTTCAATCCACTATGCTTCAGTAGACTTCTTCTACGTATTCATCTTGCTTAAAGTATTTAACAAGTCTTTCTCTTTTCTTAAGCATTTGGTTGTATAGGTGGAGGTTCATACCAAACTTTCTTTATTAGAAGGGTACGCTTTGCTTAATTAGAGATTGTTATTATTCAAGTTATTCGAATTCCTCTAAAAGATCTTTGAGGAAGTATGAGAATTGAATGATTTCTTATTGTTGTTAAGAAGAGAAATTCATTAAAGCCATCTTAATTGAGCAAAGATCAGAGTCAAGGCACCATGACTTGCTGTCAGCCTTTTCATTAAGATATTTTTCATAGATGATTTAGCGTATTTTAGTAACATCATCAAGTATTTTTTCGAACTTCTCAGTGACAGTAACTACTGTGTACTTGAAACGTTATTGTTAAGTGGGTTGAACAAAGTCCTTAATGCAAATCATTTTATCTTTAATAGGGAGTTCTTGTGTAAGTTTAATAAGAATTTTTGATAATAGTGTTAGTGAATTTTGTTTTTTTTTGTTTAAGAAAGTGGCAAGAGCCAAGTAGAAATGAAATCTGCTTGTATTAATTTGTTTAATATTTTAATTGTATAGGTAATTATGAGGATTTTACCTTTTTTTTTTGCTTTTAAATTTTTTAATAATTAAATATTAATTAATAATTTAGTTGCTTTTCTTTTTAAATTATTAGAAATGTAGTATCCAAGGTTGTCAATACAAACTCATTATTAATCAATCTCATCCTCTCATTTTCTGATAAATTATATCACAGTTAATTATTCTAATTTTTTATTAAAAATCTTACACTTTTTTCGCTCGCTGCCTTACCTTCAAAAGTTATAGTTAATTAAAAAAGTCAAGGAGAGAGCTTTACCCCTTGACTTAATTTCCTTCTCAAAAATTAAAGCAAATAAATTAAAAATAGAAAGGCTGTACTATTTTTCTATTAAATATTTTTTATAGCAAACTACCCCCTTTTTTTTCATAAATTCATAGCAAACAAGAATAATCAAAGCTTCAAAATTAACTAGTTAGGTCTTTGTAGGAATGAATTAAGGCCCTCTATCTAAATTATTTGTAAATAGAAAAAATATAAATTTATTTAATAAAACTGAAAATCTTTCATACTGATTTACCAATCTCCAATAGAAATAAAATCAAATATTTATTGAGAACTTGAATTAATTTCGAAACCAAGTCTTCCCTTAAAATCTTTTTTTTTATATGAATAATTTACTTTGAAACTTTATCAACCACTTATTTATAAAAGACTTTTGATGTTTCTGATTAACTATTTTATTTTTTAACTTGGATCTCGTTGAACCAATTCAATTATTATGAAGTTTTTCTTTTCAAATAAGAAAGTAAGCATAATTTGCTAAAGTAAATTGGATTATTCATAAAAGCACTCAATCGACTTAAATCTTACTTATTTATTTTAATAGTAAATGAAGAAATTGATAATTTGATGGTAAGAACTTTTCAAATGAGATTAGATTGTTTGAAGCAAAAAATATTTAATTACTTTTAAATTAAATTGACCAATATATTATAAATAATAATGTATTTGGTATTATGCGCCCAAATAAGCTTTAGATTAGATACATAAATAGACCACAATAAAATGAAAATGAGCATATATAATATTTAATAATATCTATTTAAAAATTTAATTGTTAATATAAATCGTACTATATTAGCCAATCATTATAAAAATTTAGTAATTTAATAATCAGGCCCCTCTCCTTTATAAAGCTTGAAGAAATACTTCGTAAAAATAATTACATTCATTTGATAATATTAACTTGGTGATTTTATTATAGTTCAATATTTATTTAATGAGGGGGCCTAGCTTTGTGTTACTTCAACACAAATTATGAAACTTTAAAAGGTCTCAATTGAAAAATTATTAGAAAAGCTATCAAACTAAATAAGGAGAATGCGTTAGGAATTATCTGATAGAAATAGGTTATCTTTCTCTATTCTATATAAAATAAGTTAATAAACAAATCTAATATAATCAGATTTGATAAAGTAGAACATATTTTGTATTTTAAAACTAATTCGAGATTAGAATTTATTAATTATAAACCAAACTATAGAATAACCTAGAACACACATGATTTCTATTACATAGACAACAATTTTCTTAATCTTGTAGGTGCTACCGACTTTTTCTATTTCATCAACCAAAGAGAACATATAAAGAAAGAAAATAGAAAATTTAGAAATTGCAACCTAAATTGAGAGAACAATGAAAAAAAACCCTAAAACTAATCTTAAAAATATAATAAGCATTTAGAAATAAGTTATCCTGGTTTAAAATAGGGTTTTATTTATAAAATAAATTAGCATTTCTTGAAACTAAGATTAAAAGTTTATAAAATAAATGAATATTAGCACTATCTTGCTTTATTAATAAAGATTGATTCACTATTTTATTAATTTTTTAATTAATTCAATTAAGCTTTTCTCTTTTTTTTTTGAAAAATTAATGAAATCGACAAAATAAAGTTATATATATATATATATAAGAATTAACAAATAAAAGAATTATCCATTGTTTATCTTGCAGATTTTTTTTATTTAATTTTTCAAAATATTAATTTAAGTATTTTGCCTAAATCAAAAGCTTTATAAAATATATAATCTATCTATTTATTCCTTTTTCTTTATACCTCCTCCACTCATTTATTTCAGGAGTTTTTAAATATTGCTTTAATAACTAACAAGGTTTGCTTACTTTTTTTGTTCGCTAGCTGTTTTTATAAAATTGCATCTTACAAATATTCATTTTTTTAAGGGATTAATAAGATTATTATTTTTTGAAGGAAATGAAATTTCTGATTTGTTAATTGATATTTATTTAACTAAATATTTGATATTAAAAGAAGTTTTTCATCTACTTTTATTTACTCAATTTTTTAAGTTCTCCAGATCATAACTTTTTAAACTTTTTTTATAATATTTATTGGAAGTAACACTTATTTTTTTGATTCTGATTGTATTAACCAATCAATAAAGCATCAAATAAATAAGAAATATAAATGTTGCCTATCCATCAATATATTATTTTTCAGATTGTAAATAGGCTATCAGGAAGATTAAAGCTGTGCAAATGCTTGTATTATTTCTTGAGATTTTGTATGCTCTTTTCTTATGATTAGGAGGCTTCAACAACTTCTTACCTAAAAGTCTTTAGTTTCTCAAGAAGTTGTTTTTTAGTTTGACTTTTTGATTTTAATAAAGATTACTCCAGAAATAAAAGATTTATTTCAATTTAATAATTGAGTTTTTCATTTAATATTTCATAATACCTTTTCTCAAGCTTTTCCCTTTCATTGCTATGATAATGCTAATATGGCTTTATTTTCTTACTTTTATCATCCAGATTTGCACAACCAATCAATTTATGATAGTTAAAAAGATTTGGATCATTAAATTTAACTCTTTATCTATATGTTGATTCCTAATTTTTTGTATTACCACCATCAGAAATTTATTTTAAGGGTGATAAACCATCTCTATTTGAAGTATTACTATTTATATTCTTTCTATTTTTAGATTTATTATTTTTACTTTATATTTATAAGAAACCTCCTGGTATTCCTAATCTTTGGAGGAAATTTTACTACAATTTTTCCTTTAGATCTTGATTTATTTATTCGTTAGAAATGGCTTCTATTGGCTATAATTTTTAATTTTCGAATTAATCTGCTTAAATATGTGATTTCTATGTAGCAACATCTAATTGGCTTAGTCTGTTTTGTGCTAACTTGCTTAAATCTAATTTTAGGTCTTCTTTCTTTACTGTAAAATTTATTTAGCAAGGAAGAAATTCATAATTCGTGTTTTCTTGTTCATTTTATTTCCTTTTCTAATCTAAGATTATTTTATCGTTTAAGTTTCTATCACTGTTATCTACTTATTGCTCATTTTATTCTTTTTCATGCTAATTTAAAAGCTTAGATTCAGCTTTTTGCTATGTCTATTATAAACTTTAGTTAGAAAATGCCTATTTATGTCCTTCATAAATATGATTATTGCTAGGGTCCTATTAAGGAATATTTTTTTCTGGTTAATCCTGATTTAAATTATATTAAGAATTCCTTTTTCGTCTTTCCTAAACGATTTCATTGAAAGGTTGCTTTTAACCACTAAGATCTGTGCTATTCATCTTATAAGTAGCCTAATTAATGTCTTAGTATGTGTACTCCCTTTACTGCTTTTAGTTTAGGTTGATATGATTGTTGCTCAAAGAGCCACCATTACCATTAACTGTACTAAACTGTTTTTAATGTAAAAGATTAGTTACATATAAAATAAAAGATCAATTTACATGGTCCTAGCTCTTTTAAATACTTTTTTTAATCGATTCGTTTATAATATTATTGTTTACATTTAAAACTTTCTCATTTTCAAAAGTTTAGTTTGTGTTCAGCGGTACTGAATTACAATTCAAGTCATAGCTGTATCTTTTGCTTCTCTCTACTGAATTCATACTACTCTTTGCGCCTGGTATCCTTCTATCATTTTCATAATTATTAAGATGTTCTATAAAACCCTTTTATTAAATTTATTCTTTCTTGAAAAAGTTTTGGCCATCTGTTTTCTTTTCATGATTGATAATGTTCAAAGGATAAATCTCATTTTCACTTGGTAATCTTAAGGAGCTATTTTCGACCAAGCTTGCTTATTTATATTTGTTGTATAAGTTAAATTTATCTTCTGTATCTGTTAATGGTTGTGGTTAATTTTGAAAATTAGCATGCTACTGCACAGATAGTGATCTTTTACTCTTGCTTGTCTAATCTGCTTACAAAAATTAATTTCTTTAGCTTTTCTTGAAATTTCGGATTTAGGCAGAAAGGTCCTCCTCGTTTTCAAATCTTGAATAATTTTATAAATTTGCATCCTTACTGCCTTATACTTAATCTTAATTGTTTCTATTATTTGGAGTTGCTATATTACCAAAAGCATAGCTTGCATATTTCTTTTGGGTAGAGTGAATATCTTGGTTCAATTCATCCTTTAAATAATTGCTGTGGTTAGATTCTTAATCATCTTCACTTTTTTAAATTTATTATTATATGGTTTAAATTTATTAGATTAATATAGTAATTAAATATGAAAATATGAAATAGATCTCTTTTTTATGACTATGTATGTGTTTTTATGGATTTTAACAGAATTGGCTATTACAATAATAATAGAGCAAATCATTTTTAAAGCAATATGCATTAATTAAAATACTAAATTAGGTTAGAAGTATAAGTTAATTGCTTGAAATTAATTTAAATTATACAGTTTGTTTTAATGTATTTGAATAATTTAAATATCAAGCTAAATAATTGCTTTACTTCTTTAATTAAAACATAACCAGCCTTAATAAAATTATTAATAATTAAATGATAATAATCATATTATTTAGTAACCCTCCATGGAATATATGAAGTGGCTAGTTAGTAAGTAAGTTAATAATTGATTGCTCCTGCTCTTAAAATATAAATAAATTAATTAATTAAGAATAATCCTAAGATTTTAGATTACTTTCTCTTTTTATTATTTAAGGAAGGTAAGAAGAATCCATCACCACTTATTATTGATTTTTCTTATTTTTAAGCACTTTCTGATTTTTAATATGAATTAGAACCCTTATTATACTCCTTAGGGGTTATTTTTTATCCATCATCACTATTTTAATAAAGCTAGTTTTGTTTTGATTCTTCTAAGAGCTATCTGTAGAGTATTTCATTTTACTTTTGTGTTAGTATGCTATTTTGTTGCTATACTTACTTAAGCAAATACTGCTAATTATTTTCTTTATCAACAAACTAGTTTTTCAAAAGTAACATATCGAGTTCCTAGCTTTTTCCTTTATTTCTTGTAGAATTTAAATTTAATATTCCTAAATCCATGGTTTATCTTGCAATATCGATACTACTCCTATTAACATTTTAATCATCTAGTATCATGCTTTGTCCTTACATTTTATCTATAAGAGTTAATAAATTTAAAATGATATTATGTCAAATTAAATAAATTTTGTATTCAGAATTTAAAATTAATTCCTAAAGTAAAAAAGTTACAAAAATAAAAAACAGTCAAATTCAATAAATTTTGAGATGGATGTAAATTAAAAAAATAATAACAACAAAGTTAATCGAAACTGATATTTTCTTAATCCATTTACTGTTATATAAAACTGTTAATTTTATATTATATTGTAATTCAATTTCAAAATATTATTTATTAATTGGCTTTTTTTCAAAAATTAAATTTTTTCATAAATGAGTAGTTTTTATCAATAAATATATTATTTTTAACTAAGTTAAATAGGCAATATCAATACAAAAACGTTTTGATTTGTATTTTTAATTTGTATTATTCAACCTTCATTTTTTTTAAATTATTTAAAAAATGAAATAAATTTTTGAAAGATAGAAAAATTATTAAATTTATCATTTTCAAAACTCTTACTTAAAAAAATTAACTTACAATTTTAAGTCTAAAGACGATTCAGAAGAAATTAAATTAATTAGTTTTAACTCTCACTTTTCGACTTGAATTATTTTATTGGTTTTTGATAATTAAATGGCAAAGAGTTATTTTATTTTTAAAATTGTAAGCTAAGAAAGATTAAAATCAGTAATATCTAACCTTATTTTATTAATATAATTTATATTATGAGTAACTTATTTAAATAACCTTAATCAAATCAAACTAAATACATTATTTTGCATAATTTATTTTTAACTCTTTTCAATCTCTAGCAATAGCTGTTAGTTTTAAAATTAAATATTTTATTTGATTCTATAGGTTACATTCCATAAAATAAAAATAATTCATTTTTTGAAATAAAATAAATACTTTTTTTAAATATTTAATATCTAAATCACTTTAAAAGTGTAATAAGTAATATTTATTCACTTTAGTGAAAAATTTTAATGATTTTTAGTTCATATTTTCAGTTTTTTAAGTATTTAAAATTAAATGATGAATAAAATCTTTAAATATTTGTTATAATTTTAGTATTTTCGTTTATTAATTAATGTTTACTAAGTAAAAGTTTTTTTTCTATTTAATTTATTTGATTTTTTGCTTATGAAATTAATAACATAATCTCAAACTTAATTATTAAATTTATAAATGCAATCAATTTACCTTGCTTATTGTTGATTTATGATTGCTGAGATCTTGGAGAGTAAATTTTAGTGATTTCTTCTAAGCTGCTTTTTAACTATTCATTATTTCTTCTTCTAAGTATGCCAATTTATTTAGCTTTACTATTATTGTTTATAACTTATAAAGGTGTTTCTTAAAATTCATGCTACTCTTTAGCTGCTTATATTCTTTTAGACCAGGCATCAGTTGTAAGACATTCTTATTGGAAATCAAGTTAAACGCTCCCTGCTCTTGTATTTGCTGCTGTTTCATATCTTTTACTATACTTCGAATTTTATTTTTAATCCAAAATATTTGATCCTACAGAACTCCTCATATTCATTCTAACATCTGGAGTTGCAAATCTTGCAAAAATCTCTTTTTCTCTTTCTCTCTTCTCAATTTCTTCATATGTTTTTTTTTTCATAGTAATGCGCTTTAGATGATTAACTTTTTTATGTAGGATACTGTTTATTCTGCCAGCGCTCGTCTCGTAACCTTAGATATCATTGAGGACTTTGCTTGGTATAGAAAATGGCTCTGCTTACTGATTACTGCTATTCCAAAACCCTTTTACTTTTGAGTTGCTTTACTACATCCCTTATTTGGTTTATCTTAACAGATGGTCAATTTTTTATTTTTGATCTTTTAAGATGTGGATGATATCGCTCATATAAATATTCTCGGGATCTTTTTATCCCTCTAAGTTTTAACTTTTCTTCATTTTTATTTGCTCTATTTATGCTTACAACTATCTTGGTGCTAAAATATCCTTTTCAAAATAGTTAATAAGCACTTAAAAAAATTAATATTAACAGTCCTTTTTTGCTATAAAAAAGCTACTTTTAACAGATAAATTTTCAATGTTTTTTATGATAACAAATGACCACTGATTAATCAAATATTATTGTTTCGACAGAATAACATTAAGTTAAATTTCTAAAAGAATATCTTAAAAAACAAGCTTGTAAAAATTATAAAACTGATCAAAATATAAAAAAGCAACATAAGTATTTAAATACCTTTTTTATTGAAAATTAAAAAGTTTTATGAAATTAAAAAAATATTAATAATTAAAAAAATAGTTTTAAATAATTAAAATATTTCATTAATCTTAAAATATCAAATTTTATTTAAATTTCAATTGTTAACAAAAATTAAAAAAAATACATTTACAATCTTCAAGTTTCTATTAAAATACTTAAGCATATAATTGAAAAGATGAAAATAAATCATTAAAAAAATACTGATTTTTTAAATTGAATAATAAAAAAACATAAAAGGAAATATTAAGATACATACAATTTATTTTGGGTATAACTTTTTAATTCAATTTAATTCAAAAAAAATGAAAAAAGCTAATATTGTTTTCTATGCTTAAACCTTAGATTTTAGTGTTAAAAATATTCGTGATGATAATACTTGCTTATGTTTAAATTTATATAAAGTGTCAACACTTACTTATTTTTATTTTGCAGTCTAAAATAAAAAAAAGAATGTCTAGTAGAAATAACTATTTTTCTTATTTTGCAAAAATATTTATATTACATTTCAGAGATTCGCATTTTATTTATAGGATGATATTACCTTTTTTCAAATATAGTTTTAGTAATTTTTAAATAAAAAATGTTTGTTTATAAATGGTTATTGGATATAAGTGTTATTTTAGTTTATAAGTGTATATAACTTACATAAGTTTTAGTAATATATTGTTTTAAAAATATAGTTTTTTATTTTTGCCAGTTTTTCAGAAATTAGAAATAACTGAATTTTCATTATAGTTATTTTCATTATTATTAGTTTAATCTTCTTAGTAATCAATTTTTTAAATAATGCTATTGCTTGCAATTTACTGCTGGTTTAGATTATTATATTTTCTTTCGCTTTATAAAATGTTAGAAAATGATTATTTATATTATTACAGGAAATAGGGTTTTTCTGACTCCTATTGATTGTTTAAAATCATTAAACCCATATTACTTGACTTAGTCTATGAATCTTTTAATGGAGATATTTAGCTTTTAGCAGAATTTAAGTAGTCATTCTCATTTTTATCTTGTAGATTTAGCTTTTATTCAGTAATTGATTATAACTTTTAGATAGGGAATTTGTATAATTATTAATCATTTTGTTTTAATTCACTTAAAGATGATTAAATATCTGTTTTGCTGTTTGGTGATAGTTAGTTATTAGTGTAATGATCTTTTGGTATATTAGATAGCTCTAAATCAAATGAATTTGTAACAAATTTTTTATTAAGATTATTTTGCAGTTAAGATTAAGCATAAGATTTTTCTTTATTTAGGCTTAAGTTATTTGCAAAGCTTTGCTAAATATTTTAATTTCTAAAACTTGAAAATAGATTTATTTGTGTTATGTTTTTAGATTCAATTTAATTTTTATTTTTAGTAGCAAAAGAAGCTTCATTTTCTTAATCAGATTAGGTAACTAAAATCTTATCTAGCTTTTATTAGAGAGATTATTTTGGACTCTAATTATTATTTTTAGATGGGCTTGTTTGCTAGTATTAGCTTTTAAATTGATTCATCATATTAGATATGAACTTACTTTTATTTTTTTATTCCTTAATACTCAAAAAGAATATGTTTCTGTCTTCATGAGGAAGTTTAAGCAATTAAACTAGTGATTGTCTTACTTTTTCATACAGTTGGGGCTTTTTCTTTTTGCTAAGATATAACTTCAAATCAAAGTTTAACCTGAAGAATGGTATTTTATTCAAGCAATGTAGAAATGACTCAAATATACATCTAATACATTTATTTTTTTCAATAACTGAAATCATTTTGTCAGTTATTTTATTCACTTACTCTTACATAACAAGTAGCAAGATGTAAGTAATAATTAACCAATTTATAATCAAAAATAGAACATAATAAAATATACTTAAACCATTTGTTTCTTCTTCAGAATAAATTCCTATAGCTAGTAAAAAGCTAATACAAATAACATGATTTGAATATATTTCTAAGCTGTTAAATTGTGAATTCTTGAAAGGCTATTGGATTCTTAGTATATAGTTATAGCCCTCAGAAACAAAAATAAGTAAAAGAATTTTTAAAGTTTAATTAGAATTGAATATACTAGCTATAAGGATAAATAATAATCTTTCTGACATTCTAACAAATTCCCAATAGTAGCTTTTTGTTTTATAATTTATAGACAAGAAGGCGTACTAGCAATTTTCTAACTAAAATGATTAATCATTAAATCTTTTATCTTTCATAAAAGCTGTTAATTTAGCAAAAAGCATTAAAGGAATAAAGAAACCTAACAAAAGGATAATAATAGATAAAACAAGTATATTTTCAAAATTTCTCCTACACTCTAGACTAGTATTTGCTTAATTATATGTCTTATTATCATATGTTTTGCATGTAATTAATTAAATTGCTTGATAAACAAACTCAGGCTAAAAATAAGTAAAAAAAAAAATTATTCCAGCCTTAAGATCACTAGCATTAAATGATTCTCTCTTATATAAGCTGAGTAATTTTAATGATAAGGCAAGGAAAAAAAAATGAACTACTGGAATAAATAAGCTAATGAAGTAATTATAGAAAATGTAATGCACATCGATTAAGTATTCAGGAAGCAGGCAATTTACATTCATAGTTGAATTAGTTGCAGGATTACCAAAGTAAAACGATATTTCAGGTAAAAAATTTGGAATTTTAATTTCTATTGTACGGATGATGCTTATCAGCTAGAAGTAAGTCATTAAAATTTTGATTAAAATATTCTAGCTTTAAAGTTAATCTACTTCTCTTATTCTTTTAAACTTCAAAGTTTTCATGAATTTTACAAGGATCTAATAATTTATTTATAAATTAGTTTATTTTTTTGTTAGACCATTAAAGAATTTATAAATATTAAAATAAAAATTCCTTAAATTGAAATAATTATGAATAGCTTTTTAACTCTAAACCTTCGTTGCAAAGTAAAAATTATTGTATTTTCAATTTAAAAAATTATTAAAAATATCTTTTTTTGATTGATTGATTTATTTGAAAATTAATTAAAATTACGTTAATAATTTTCTTATTCGAAATAAATAAAAAAATGTTTGCATTTATTGATTATAGAGTAAAAAATTTTATAGATTGATCTAAAAAATTTTAAATTACTTATGCTTTGAGATAGTTGGAAATTGAATAAATTGCTCTTATTGTGAAATATACAGATATAATTAGTGTTCCTAAAACCATAATGAGGCTTATAAAGTCAAATTTGCAAATTTTGCATACTGTTTTTCCTAAGCGAGAATATCTTCCAAAACCTCTAATATTAAATAAATCACATTCTTAACATAATGGACCAATATAACCTATTTCACATAACTCATTACCCACTGTTTATCCTCCTTTACAACTTTCGAATCCTGATAAACATGTTAATATTGTGTAAGTTTAATTGGATTCTCTCCAATAACCAGACTTAACAATTAACTCTTAATTTGCCTTGCAGTTAGCTCCTATTTGACATTAATCACAAACTTCTTTATTTCTAGAATAAGATAAATCAGGACATACCTAGCATTTACTGATATTTGGATTTAACTATGAAATTTAATTGCTAGTTATTATTTCATATTTTGTACATCCACGAAAGCGAATGTTGATTATAAATTTGTAATCTTCAAATTAAATATTTCCATTTTATTCCACAATTTATTTTTTTTTTATTATTGGAGAAGTAATTATTAAATAGACTTCTGTGTTCTCTTATCCGTATAATTCTATGTTGGAGAAATAAATAGAATTTTATTCTTCATTGTATGAAGAAAATAAATTGCCTCTCATAAAGTAATTAACTAGAGAGTTTGAATCTGAAGATTTTACTGAATTTTTTTAATCTTAACTCATGGAAATTTCTAAAATTTCTTTTTGCTTCGTGAGCAAAGAATTATCTACTATTTGATACTCACCTTTAAAGTCTTGATAATATAAAGTTACTTCTATTTTAGGTAATTATAAGCCTGATCCATGTATTAGGGTATACTCTCCACTTTTTGATACTAAAATTTCCTCACCATCGTCTGTAATTAGCTTAACACTTAAATTAGAAGGCATAGAATAAATTTCATTGCCCATTTTGGCTTTGTTATTATCAAAGATGTTGTTCTTAAACTTATCTGGAGTGAGGTAGTAAGAATTAAAGTAAATTGCTCCACTAATGTAGGCTTCGTTCTATTCAAATGTGTTTTGTTCTATGTTTACAACTGACTTAATTTCATTGATATATCCTTCAAAACTAATAGCTCCTCCTTATTTTTAAACTATGTTCTTCTAAAAGTTGTTTTTTCTTATTTTAATATCAGATTGTAGTAGTATATCGCTTTAATGCAAGTAAATAGCTGCTCCATATCCAGAAGTTTGCAAGCTGTTAAAGGAACATTCTTCTATTAATAAATTTTACTTGGGACTCTCAATAAAGAGGGCTGTACCATTTTAGTTTGATAATATAAAATTACTAATATTAGAATTCTTTAAATATAAAGAACCCTTCTATGAGTTAATTACTCTCCCTTAGCAATTTTAGATTGATGACTAAATATTACATGTAGCGTTTAAAGTATCAATTAAACAATCTGAGTGAATACAATTAATAAAGGCAAATGATTGATCAGACTCTTAGTAAAGTTAGAATTAATCACTTTGAGCCTAAATCTAATTTAAATTAGTTAAATAAATATTGCTCAATTTAGCTGATTAAGAATTTTAAATTTAAATTAAGCCTCCGTTCATGTTTGTATTTAAGTTATAAACTTTTAAGCCATTCACATTTACAACACTTGATTGTGCAGTTAAAAAGTTTGCTGATTAGATTTCGTAATGAATATTATTATATTTATTATTTATGATTATAGATCCTAATATTTCAACATCTGTGATATTTATAATTCCTTATGATGAATAAATAACAGAGGAACCATAAAATGTAAACCGATCAAATAAAGATGCTAAAGATATTTCTTTATTTTATTAAGCTATTCTCGATTTGAAGGAGTAGCAGCTAAATAGATTTCTCATTAAATGTGATTTATTATCATTAATTAATTTAATTGTGCTCATTATTAAATTGAAAGAGTCAGAGTACAAAAAATAGGAAGGCTGTGGTATATCTTGTTATGTTTTCACGTTTCCAACAGAATAAAATTCAATATTTGTAATATTTATTTAGTTTTTATTTTTAGAGCTAGATTCAAAATACAAGTGAGCTTTAGTTAACTTCTGCTGGTTTCCTAACCATTAATTTTAGAAAAAACTGTCTGAAATACTAATATTTGTTGGTGAGCTCAAAGAAGAAACAAATAAAGATGTTCCAGTTTAGCTAGCATAAAGATTAGTAAACTAGCTTTTTACAACACTTATTTATAGAAAGTTATTATTAGGTTAAACGGAGATAGCACCTTAATATGAAATTGCATTAGAAAATGAGTTATTAACAATTATAGCTTATTGAACTTAAAGTTGCAAAAATGCTCCTTTCAAGCTACTTCTATCAAGCAAAGACAATATTTCTGATTAGCCTAAAGATGGATCAGCTAAATCACCAAAATTTTGCTTAAAAGTTGTGTTTTCTGAATAAAATGATTAAACATTTAAGAAGAGGTCTCCAATTATACCATTAGCCAAATAGTTGTGAAAGGTACAGTTAGTAATTGTAATATTACTTATTGAATTTTCTATTGAGATAGTGAGAGAAGATTTTTTTTAAGTGTTTTAGTTAACTGATAATTTATTATTAGTAAATGTTGCATTATTTAGAATGATAACAGTTGGTGATTTTTCTGCTTTAATTTAAAATAAACCTATCTAAATGTAAGACTACTCTGTGTCAAATTTGTTATTATTAAAGATACTATCTATGATGGTTATGCTTGAAATTTAATTATTCTAATTTTAGATAGAAGAAAATAATGAATCATGAAAAGAGCAATATTTAACTGTTAAATTTTAAATCAGCAATCTTTCACACTCCTATATCTGCACAGCAATAATTCCGTTTGAACTCATTCCTAAAATTAATGAGTCTAATAATTATACGCTATCAATCTCTTAGAAAAGCATCCCATTTTATGAGTAAATTAGATTTCCTTAATCAGCATTATCCATATTCATATATTTGCTATTGATGAAATAAATACCCTTTACAGTTAACTGTTAAATTTTATTGAAACTTCCTATCCCGACAAAACTTTCATCTGTGATATTTATATGGTTCATTGTTACTGAGCTGAGCTTAGTGAATTCAAAGTAATAACTATTACCATTTCCATTACTCATTAAGTTTCCTTTGTTATTGTAAAATGTTATATTATTCATTTAAACAGTATATGATGATGTTGATATCAGCTATACAAGAGACATTTTAAAGAAAATCACATTTGAATTGACATATTTGTCAAATTTATTTCCGCTTACCTCAATATTTGATACATTAATCTAGTTTGTACTCAAATCGCTAGAAGATACAATATTTTAGAAAAGACAAATATCACAAAATTGATTGTCTATAAATTGAATATTAGTGGCTTACAAGTTTTGAAAAGGAATCAAACTAAACTTTGTTCTTTGAGTTTAAGTTTTTTAACAAGTATTTATGTTAGTAAATAGTATCTAATCTAAAATAAAATTGCTGTTGATTGACTCAAAGAGACTTTCTTGATTCACAATATTAGCAAATATTAAATTTTTTAAAATGACTTGCTTACAGGAGTTAAAACTTAAGAATGGCACAGTATTTAGATCATCACTTTTTGAATCTTGTATTTTCTAATTCTCTAAGCTGAAAATATTTACATTATTGACTTAGATCTTGGTGATTGAATTTATTTAATTGCTACCCGTTATCTACTGCTAGCTTAAATCACTTAATTTTAATGTTAAAATAAAATTTCTCAAATAAACTTATCCACTATTTTATATACTTAAAGTATTTGAAGAACAATAAGGGCATATCACTTAAATGTCTGTCATATCAACATATTCCCATTTATTTATGTTAAAATTAAATTATTATGGACTATTAATGATGATTTTTATCTTTTGGTTTGATAAACCAGTTGAAGTCTTTCCATCCCATGGTTAAAAATTAACATATGTTTAATCATGGACCCAATCAAAAATGTAATGACTCATCTAATATTCTTTGCTTGTATCAATATAAATATTTAAAACTATGTTTTTGAAATTGATTATTCCTTACTTGTAAAGTTCTGTCTTAAGATACAGTTACATAATATTCATGTCTGTTAAGTATGGGTTTTAAATAGTTCCTTATCCACTATCTAAAAATTTAGGATTTACATGTAGTCCTGGCTAAGCTGTTGTCCACTTAGCTCTCTCATACTTTTATTGAAGAAAGGAAAAGTTGGAATCAAACTTAAAATAGGAGTTTATTTCACAACTCAAACAGTCCTATGGATTTTCAAAACAGCTAGAGAGATCTATAAAGTTTATTTAAATATTAGCTGCCCATATCAATTTTTTTGATTTAGGATTTATTTCAATAGAGTTGATGATACAACAATCTTAAGGATTCAAATATTATAAGACTGTAATTATTGATCCATCTAAAGGCCTTAAATCGAAGACATTAATTTCCATTGTTGAGTAAGCTATTGTCAAAATATCTTCAACCGCTACTATAAAAAGAATGACTTTTGATTAGAATGAAGTAAAAGTCGTTATTTCTTATTTACTATCATTGTAGATTATTATCTAGGTATCACATCCCACGAATATCCTGTTTCTATGAATAGCTAAATCATAATTTCCTAAGCACCCAGCTATACTAAAAGTTTTAACAAGGGTGTAATCATCAAGAGACCAAAATTCTAAACTTGGATCTGTGTTTTTGCAGACCAAAAATCCTTAAGTAAAATAAGGAGTACACTTTGAATAACCTGTTAAACCTTTTCCATATTCTATTGCTTTATTTTATTTTAATTAGTAAAAAGACTAAATTTATTCATTTTTTAGCTTGTAACACTCTTTGTTATGGTATTAAAAGTATTAGTAAGATGCTTGGTTATCTACCGTCTACCCATTATCGTTTACATTAACCTCTAAAACGTTATAGAAAACACAAACATTTAAGGAGTCTTTGTAAGTAAAAGCCGTAATTATGTCATAGGGATTTAAATATTTTGCTGGAGAATTTATTGGGTTCATATAAGAAATTAAATTATAAGTTTCTGTAATGCTTTATTATAATGAGATTTATTGATAAATATAAAATCCTGAATTAGTAAAAAAGCCTGCCTACATTTCAGAAAAATCTCCATAATCCCAATTCATTTTTTTAATATATGTATCGTACGCCAATTTATAGGTACTGTTTGGGTCTTGCAGAACCCTCCTCAATGAAAATTATTTTTTTTCTATTAATCGAGGATATTTTATTCTAGCTATTTCTGTCTAATTCCAATCTCTTATTTAATATCCCTTGTAATTATCATTAGCTTAAATGAAATATTCTTGATTACTTCCTAAAAAGTAAACACCCACATCTAAATTCCATGGCCATTAACTGATTGTTTTAGCTACTCTGCATTAAGGATCTATAACCCCATCTCCATCAAAATCACACTATGCTTCATCGCTCTCTAAAAACTCATAAGAGTAATGCTCGTATTCACTAATAGAGTGACCTCTATGTGTACTTTCGTCAAATAAAAAGAACTCCATATCCTTCCTCCATCTTCTATACTTCCATTATTCCTACACTTAAAGCTTATAGGCTGGCTAACCTGTATTCTGATCAATACTACCTTAGATTTTTAAGACAGTAGCTCCATTGTAAAAGATATTTGAGCTACCATCAGTCCTTCCAAAAAGACCCACTACAAAATAATCATTTCCTCTAGTTATACAGTAAAGATTTAAAAATAAATTATTTTGGCCAGACGGTATTTAATATAGAGGTTCTTAGTAATAATCGTTCTATTAATATTGAGTTTCTCCTTATTGATCTTTATAGATAGTACCAAGCATAATAATATTTGTCCAATTACTTGTGACTATAAAATTTGCTTGCTTATAAGAACAAACTAAATTATTCATATTTGAATTTTATATATTTTTCTAAATAAAGGCAACTATTTTGTTACCATTATTTCTATCAAAAAGCATTAATTTAGAAGTTACTAATATATTAAAATCCTTTAAAATTGCAAACGAGGCCCATCCAGGTCCTTTGACATTTTAATATTCATAAGGTAGTGTTTCTACTATTTGCCTTTGATAGATATCATAAAGAAAAGGATTACCTTTATCCCTTGAAATAAGAAGTAGACTATCACTATCTTCTACATCCTCAATATAAGATCCGCCAATATTGTATTCATCTATTACATTAAAGCTTTGAGGATGAATATCTAAAATCTTGTGCAATCCTAGAGCTAATAATTTTCTTTTTCTTTTACAGTAAAGCATCTTTGTGATCTGAATGTCTATTTCAAACATCTTTAGCATATGATTGTTGCTCATATCCCAGATCATCACATTATTAATTGGTTAAGAAGTACCAGGCTAGCTTCCACCTCTTAAAAGCCGAATAGTTGAGTTGTGAATTTAAATACCTTCGATAATCCATGTCCTAGACTTGTATGGATTCAATATCTAAATTTAGGGGCACTCCTTTGACAAAATTTGCTAAAATTAAACAAAAATGAACCAAAAATTTACTAGAAAAAACATATTCTTTATTTAATTTATTACACTTAAATTTGTTTTTAACTTGTTTTTTACTATTATTTTTTTTTTTAGATTGATTGCTAGGTTTAATTGTAATGAATGCCTGAGTAAATTAATCAATAATATTAAAAAACTTCTTAATTATATTTCAAATTAATTACTTAATATTTTATCATTGTAATAAAATCTAAAATAAAATAAACAAAGAGTTTCTTTGTTTTACCAAACAAAAATTAACAGCACCCTAATTATTAATTACTTTCCTTTAACTCACATTCAATCTTTAGATTTATATTTATGCTCATCTCTATTTAGCATTACTGTATTTCATTAATTTATTTATTTCCCTCTCACATTAATTCATCATTTTCACTTGAATACAAAATTAAAAAATTTTCTAGGTGATTTAATCTTACATTACTTAATGTATTTACTTTATAGTTAGTGTTTACCTCTATCAAAATATCAAATTATTTTCATCAAGCAATATGCTTGCTATTCAAAATTATTATAATTTCGACTAATAAAAAACATAAAAAGAGGTTTTATGGTAAATTGATCAAATTTTTTATTACATTGATTTAAGATTTTATGTATTTGATGAGTTTTATTGTAAAGAATTCTGTTTTATAAATAAATACACATACGTACGCTTTTTTTTAAGGTTAATTAATATGATTGTAAGAGTAAACTTAAAATCAAATACTAAGCATAAAAAGTGTTTGCTTTTTAGCATAAAAACTCTTTAAAAAAGCAATTTTAAAAATAATTACTAAAATAACAGAATTAAATTCATAAAATGCTATTATTTTCTGAAAATACTATTAATAAATTATCTAAAATATTTTTCTCAAACATAAAAAAATGATAATATGACAGCTAAAATTTAATATAGACCAATTTAAATTTTAAAACTAAAAAACTCAAGAAATTATCAATTCTAAACACACAAGACCATAAGCTTAGAGAAAAAGCAATCTCAAAGACACTTTATTTGTGGAATTGAATTAAAATAAAATTAAAAATGTACTTTAGACGTCCATCAGTATTTTCGATAGATTCAAACGGCAACTTTTGTTTGGATTTGATCCATGTAAAATATGAATTTTAATCTATTAAAATGAGGTAAAATATATAAAAACTATATAATTAATGTTAAGCATTCTAATATTCTTTCTTTTTTAAAATGCGTTATTATGTTTACATATTTTATCATTTATATTTTCATTTGTTCTTTGAAAACAGTTTTACTGATTAATAATTTAGAATTATAATATATATTGAAAATATATTAGATTTTAAAATTTGTAAATCAATAAAAATGATTTAAATCTATTAATTGTTAAAAACATAAAATGTCATCTGAAAGTTTCAAATGTTGATTATTTAAAGAAAGTGTCAAAAGATTAAATTTTATTTAGCATTTTAGGAGCTTATAAAGAACTTTCAAATTTTTAGTGAACCTCTCATAATTAAATAGAAAAATGAATTCGTTTTAATTCAAATTAAAATATTTCATCTTAGAGAAAAGGAAAATGTTTAGGGTTATTTTTCTATAAAATATTCATTAATACTGTATTTATTAGATGTTCCTTCTTTTTAATAGTATTTTTTTTCAGGAAGATTTACAAAAGTTTAGATAATTAAAGGATGAATTAATATAAAACTGTAAATAAAATAAATATGTGTTTTTTTTTTGGAAAGATTAATAAAATCATCTAAATGATTAAATTTAGATAATTTTAAATGTCTTAAAGTTAGTTAAATAAAAAAATGATTCCTCCGAGGTTTGAACTCGGGACCTTCAGTGTGTTAGACTGACGTGATAACCACTACACTAAGGAATCGAACTGATAATTTTGCTGCTAATTGCAAAAATTGATTATACATTTTTTATAAATTTCAGTTAATTTATTTAATAATTAAAAAATTATTTTAACAAATTTTTTGAAAAATTTAATTTGGCTTTGAAATAAATAAATTTTATTATGTCTTCAATAACTAACTATTTGTATACTAATGTTATTTAAATTTTATATGAATTTATTTGTTTGACCATCTAAGTAAAATAAATTCTTAGAATATATACAACTTTTAATCTGCTTTTAAGGGTCTATTTATATAAATTTTGTATGTTTTCATATTTTCATTTTATAATAAGTAAAATTCATTTTAAGAATTAAATATCTGATATACAATATAAAAAAAATACATTTTATGATTAATATAATATTCATTTATTTATATTATTTAATTAATTAATTGCTCATTATTGTTAAGAAAATGTTGAAAATTAAATTAATTAGGAGATTCGATACAAAGAAGCTCTTTTTAAAATTATTTTCACTCAAAATAACCTTTGTTTAGATAATAGCAATTTATTGATGTTAAACGTTTTGTTTTAGAAATTTTTTTCCTTAATACTTAAATGATGTTTAAATGCTATAAAATCTATTTTTGTGGAAAGTTAAAGATTACTAAATGGTTGCACTTAGAAATATAATATGCAAGTTTAGATGCAAATTAAGCACTCATTCTATTATTACTATATTTATTATTTATATTTGTTTATTTATTTATTTATAATTAATCAAATAAAATTTATTCTAATTACAAAAATTCAAGAGTTAGATTCTTTAAATTTTAAAACTATATTAAATGTTTGCCAATATCTATAGCTTAATCTATCCTTTAAACTTCCATTCTTTTTTTAGAGAAATATTTTTAATTTTAAAGGAATAATCTTTAATTAATTAGCTACCTAAATTATAAAGCTAATGTTTATAAATTATATGACAATGCTAGTTCAGATAAGAAGAGGCTGCTCATGTAAGAATCAAAGCTAATTAAATTAAATATTTATTTACAAATAAAAGCATATTTTTATTTAAAGTAAGTTTACGCTCCATAGATTTTTAATTGTTGTAAGTTGAGACATTTAGATATTTCTTGACCTAAAATTTAGCACTGCTCCTCTTAAAACATGTCAGACCTAAAAGAATATTGATTAAATTAAGTATAAATCACTAATGAATTACGTTATATTTAAACTTAAATTTTTAAGTGTCAAACACTCATTAGATAGCTAATCAATCATGAGCTTAGTATATTATTTTTTTATCTATTTTTACTCTCTTTTAATAAAAATAATTAATATGTAATTAACTAATTAGGTTTACTTTAAACATAGGTTCAACGTCTCTAAATGTAGCCATTAAGATACTCCTGCTATGTATACATCATTAACATTTAGCTCTTGGTCTAATTGACTAAAGAAAAAATATATGTTATAAACATTTTTTACTAAAAATCCAAAAATACAAATTTAAGGATAAGTTTTTCAGCAATTTAAAGTTTTAGAGCGCATATAATGCGTTTATTAACTAATCTTCAGTTACAAATAGAAAACTAATAAAATTATTAAAATAAATATAATTATTTATTGAATATTAAACAAATTGATCTTACAATATACCCAAATTTAATTCTACAAGTTTTTTTAATTTAGAAAGTATGCAAATTGTTTACTTAAACACTGTTATTTCATCTTGTAAACTATTTCATTTATCGTATTGTTAAATTCTATTTATGAATTTATTTATTTTACAAGTATTTATCAAAGTCTATAATGAGTTATTCAAGGTTTATGAGATTAGACAGTTATTATGCAACTAATAAAATCTAATCTTCTTAAATATTTGGTAATCTGTTAATAAAATAAAATTTAAGATAAAAAATATATTTTTAATTAAACTTTACTTGTATAAGATTTCCAATTATGTCAAATTCTTGCATTCGTTTACACAAGTTAGTAGTTCGTGCAGCTATTCAAAGCTATTTTTGCTATTATTTCTTTTAAAGAAATGTGAATAATATTTTAGATATAAGTTAGTTGCTTACGTAGAAATATATGAACATTTTTTTAATTGTTTTTGTTAACTTATTTAGTAAAACAAAGTTCCTAGAGATGTATTACTTATATTTATTGAGCTTATAATATTCAATTTGATTTTTCATAGTTAACAAAATTTTAAATACTATTTACTATAAGTTAATGCTAATCTCCTACAAATAACCAGATAATTTAACTTCTATGTTAAACTCATTAAAGCAATTAAATTAGCTCTACTATATTGGCTCACTTTATAGTTTATAAATTTTAAATAAATATAATTTTTATCTTATTTTGATTGAATTTCAAAAATTTAACTATTTATATTCTAGAAATATTAAACGTTAGTGCAAAATAGTTTCTAAATAAAACGTGGGAAATTGTAAGTATTAAAAGAAAAATAAAAACGAAATCATTTTATTAAATAAATTTACTTAAAATTTAGATTAAGTTTTTCCAGAAGCAAAAGATTATTAAAATATAGCTTTATTATTTTTTAACTTTTCTATTCCAATAATAAATTTTGCCTATAAATAAATTTGAATAAATTAATCTAGAAAGTTTAATATTTATTTAAATAATAAGAATTTAATACTTAATATTAATACTAAGTGAAAGGAGATTTTTTTAATTAGCAATAAACTAAAACATAGCATCACTCAAAGATTTAAATTAGATATAAGAGTATCTATTATTAAAAATATAAAATATAGTAGATGAAAACTTTATCACTTTTACTCAATGCTTAATTATAACTACTTCAGATTCTGGCAAATTAGAGTCTTATTAAATGCTTATTTGCATAATTTATAAGGAAGCTTAAAGTTTCTGATTAAAGAAAAGGAAGCTAAAAATAATATTTAAAATAAATTAATAAATAAGTTACTTAAGATTTAAAGTTATATTTTCTAAGGATTCATTATTAAACAAAGCTTAAGTAACTTAAATAAATGTATCATCTTTATTGTAGCTTCTTTAAAGAAAATAATAAATTTTATAAATTAGTATTAAGATGTAAAATAATTAAATAAATACATTATACTGAGCTAAAATTTATTTAAATTAAATAATTGAGGTATAATCTTTTTAATGGATTTTAAAATGATTTCTGTGTGTTTCGATTTCCTATTTTATTTGACAATATATATTACTAAATTATTGATATTATTTAACAACATTAATTACTTTAAATCTATATTCAAAGTTTTGGTGCTAATACATCTTTTTAAATGGATGTTATTTTGATCAAAAACTTCTTTTGATAAATCAGAGGACCTTCAATTAAAAGATTGGTATACAATCAGTATTTATTTGAGATATAAAGTTGTAATTAATTACTCTGATAGATTTATAAAAAGGTTTTAAATGAGATTGTGATAACCTATTAAATTCTAAAGCTTTTTATCAAGAAATTCATAAAATATGGATTTGAATTAAAAATAAAAAGCTTAATACATCTTTGAAGTTCGTTATCTCTGTAAAAAGTTATTCCTTGTGCTAAATAGTTTCTAAATCAATCTCTTGTATCCAAATATTTTTAAAACTTTGATTATCATTAAATTCTAAACACCCATACTTTTCTTTTTTATTCAAAAGCTAGTAGCAATTTGTTGCAGCAAAGTTCTCAAACGCTTAGCTTAGCTGAAGATTATTTTATTATTTTATATCATTAAGTAGGTTTGCACTACTATTAATGTAAGTTTCTTCATTAATTTTAAGTAGCAATTTGTGTTTGGTAGATTTGTTGAAAGCGCTAATTATAACATATTTTTATTAGCAGCAAACATAATCAAGAAATTAGTAAAACTTTTTTTACTATTTCAGCTTGCTTAAAATAACATCAATTTAGTTTTTTAAAGAGCAGTTATCAGAAACATGCTAAGTTATATGAATGTAATTTTATTTACTGCAGCATTTACCCATATTAAATAAACAATTATACAAATCTTATTAATTAAATACCTAGTAGATGTATTTTTTATTATTATTTATGAATGTATTTTCTTCCTTTAGTGATAGAATTGAAAATTTATATATTTAATTAATACTTTTTTAGATAAAAAAAAATTAAACCTAAATAGTACGCATATAATATCCAAAATGTATTTGAGTAATCCTTATTTATATTATTATTAAATAATACTAAATATATTTTATAATTAGAAGAAGTACAAAAAGAAATATTTTACAAAATATACATTTATCTACTTAAGAAAAATTTTCAATTATATAAAGTGCTGTGATCAAATTCGTTGTTTAAATAAATAGGTCTTGTAGTATCATCTCCTGTAACATTACTCTACAAGCGATTAAAATTAGTATTTGTATTATTAGTGTTCAGATCAGTTTTGTTAATATGTTTGCTTTAATAATTATCAGAAACCTGTCTGAAAATATAATTTTTTGTTTGGTTGTTACTACTTTCTAATAAACTGGATTTTTTTAAAAGTGTATTCATTTTCATCAAAGAAACTTTATAGTTTAGATCAGTATAAATTTTATTAGCAGCACTTGAATCTAAAGCAATCTATGTAGAACTTTTTAAAATCTCAGAATTCTATTAGTCCTTTAACTTTTCATCAATTTAAGAAGATTAAATATTTGGGCTATCTTCATTCTTATTATTTTAGAATTAAGAAATTTGCCTTGGTCGAAATTTAGATTGCTGGCTTTCTCTCACATCTTCTATGTTTATTTCTTCCACATTATTTAAGAGATGTTTAGAAAATGTGGAGTAGTAGTTAGATTTAGATATATTTAATTAATCTACAAATTTATAGTTATCAAAAGGAATATTCTTATTTGCTTCAATGGTTATTTTTAAGTTTTGATAAATATAAAAGTGAACCTCTATACCCTTTAATAAAAAAATTGTTTTAATATCTAAAATATTATAGTAAATTAATATATTTATTGTATTATCTAAAATCATATTATATATAAAACAGTGGGAATTAAATTTTTAGTTTTTTACTATTTACCCTGCATTTAATTGAATTATGTTTATTAAATTATTTATTTGAAATTTAAAATATACAAATTATCACTTCCAACTTCGAAATACGAATTTGGAAAACTATTTTATAATTAATTTTAAAAAAAAGTTTATTTACCTTTGGCATGCAAACTTATGCAAAGAAATCATGATATGGACCAATCCTTCCAATTAGGTCTTGATTCACTTTCCAGCCCAAATATTTAAATTATTGATAATTTTCATCTTTTTCAGCATCACCTATTTCTTTTAAAATAGCAAGTAATTTTGTTTATTGTAATATTAAACCATTATCTTAAATCGATATTTTCAAAATGTTTGACATATTATTTGAACCTTCTAGGAGCTAAAACTTTATATTAATTTTTTATTTTTAAGCGATTGTTGTTGCGTTTAACTAAAATTCTGAAGTATCTTTTTGTAAGTTAGCAGTTAATTTACTAATTGAACGATCTTGCAACTGATCTTTGATTGTTTCTTTTTATTAAACATCAAGTTTACTACTCTCTAAATTAAATAATTGGGGAGGAGGTATTAAATTTGCACTAAGATTTGTGTTACTTTTTTATGTTTTATTTATAATCTAATAAAAATATTGGTGATTGCTGTTATTAAATGTAAGTTTTCTAGCTCTGTCTCTATCTTAATCTCTATGAGAAAGTAGAGGAGATGTCCCAGTTTATTCTTCTTATTCTAAAGGAGGAGCATTTGAATTTTACTATTTAGAACTGATCTATTGTTTTTATTTTTAAAACTTAAAAGCTGTTTATATAGTGCTCACTCTCCTGCTAATTTCTTAATTTTTGGTTTTCTATTCAATTAATGATATCTGTATAGCTCTGATAGAGTTTTCAATAAAATTATGAAGTATTTACTGAAATCTAGAATTTAAAGTGTGTAAAGGAGTATTTTTATTACAATTTTCAAATGTAAATTATATCATTTTTTATTCGATTGCTTAGTAGAAAGACTCTTAAATATGTTATACAATATCTCCTACTGTAGTATCACTAAAATTTTAAGGATTTTCATTATTGAGCTATTTTTTTTTCAACTTAGCATGGTCATGAATGTTTTAGAGTTAAACCTAAGCCATTCTGATGTTAGAAAGAATCAGATATTTATTTGAAATGTTGTGTTCTATTTTAGAAAGCTTTTCTCCTAAAATGGTGTTTTAGAAAAAATAAATATCAAAAGAATAATATTAAGGTATAAATTTCCATTTTTAATTGAAAATAGACATTTATTACTTTTAAATTTAAATGGGTTTATTTTTAGAATAGTTATATATTAAATAGTTAAAAAACTTCTAATTGAAGGTGAAGTATTTTTTTAAACGGAAATTTATTTAAAAATTTAATTTGTTAACTGATAAATATTTTTATTTTTAGCTCTTTTTCTTGAATAATTTAGTTAATATGAATCTTAAAATAAGATATATTTTATATTAAAATAAATAAGCAAATAAATACCCATTTTTAAGCACATTATATAAAATTTCTGCTCTATGTGGTTCTTTGCTATTTATAGATTTCTGATTTTCTGTTAATCTTTTTCTTCTTCTAACTCTATGCAGCAGTGATAGCAATTTTAATTAAAATAGGTTGATAACTTTATTTTGTATTTTTAAGGTTCTTCTGACTCATATCTTTAGTATGTAGAATATAACAAAATGGCATTCTACTTTTAACTACTTAATTCGCCTGCTGTTAAACTTTGGTTTTTTGGTCTTATATTGTTATTCTTATTATTCCTTCCTTTTTATCCTTTTTACAATTTATCTCTTTTATGGAATTCAATAAATGCTTTTATGTATTCAATAATCTTGTTCTCCAATGAACTAGGTAGCTCATCCTAAAATTTAAGTAAATTAGTTATTTCTTAATATTTTTAATATTATTTTACTAAGCCAATAATTAAATAAGTAAAAAAACATCTAAATTGATTACTCTTTCAGACATTTTGACAGAAGGGTAGACTTTAACTGCTCTTGAAAACATTTTGAAAGAGTCGTTTGTACTGACTTGGAATATTTTTTATGCATGTTAGTTAACAATATCCAAAGTGATAAAATTCTGCTTTTAATCATATTTGACAGTCATTATGCTAGTAGAAAGCCCAAATTTAACTACCTTTGCCCACTATTTTTCTGATTACTTTAAAGAAAATGATTCTTTCTTACATGAGTAGGACTTAAATAGAAAAACAACTATGAATATATTTAAGACTAAATAGTTGTATTTAATAGGATATATCTCACTTCTCCATGTAACGACAAGAAATCTTTATCATAAAATTGTAGATATTTATTATATTCAACTCTAAAATATTTAAAGCTAACAAAGTCCATTTTGATGATTGAAAAAATTATTGAAAAAAGTATTTGAAGAATATGCTTGCTTTTAAGGAGGACTTATGTAAAATGAAATTCAAAAGTAAATTACACTGATAATTTAAATGCAACTTAAAAAATTTGGCTCAAAAAGTTTTCATTGAAAAAGAAGAGTATCATCTGAATTTAGAAGATCTGTGCTGAATAAAAAAATAAGGCATAAGGATCAGATAATTTCAATTGAGGTCCCAGATAATACATAAGATAGCCATAAATAGAAGTAATAAATAATTATAACATATTTATGTAATAGTTATAATATTTTGGTATTCTCTTTAAAATTTATATTAACATTACCAAGCAAATTATGGACACAATACTAAAAATTAAAATGTATAACTCGCTTTAAACTATAGACATTATAAAGTTAGGAATCGAAACTATTCCCATATAATAGTAAGAGAGCTGAATGAATATAATTATGTTAGACTTTCTAGTTTGTTCTTGGTATTCCTTTTCTAAATTTTTTGATTTAAATCTAAGTGTGTGTCTTTCCATTTTTTAGTTTTGTCTATTATTTTAAAAGTTAGCTAAACAACCAATCGATCTTCACTATATTTATTTTTAGTATAATTTATTTTACTTCTACTTTAATTTAATAATTGCATGATTAATTTATTAGTATATTTTTGAAAACTAATACTATTGATTGAATTTACCTTTTTATTCTACAAAATAACTTTGTAACAATATTTTCAAATTAATTTATTAAAGCTTATATTAAATTACTCAACGTTTATTATAGGTAAGTCTCTATTTCTTATAATTACTAAAATTTTCATTTAAAAGCCTATCTATACTTTCCTGTATTAATTTTTTTTTTAACTATTAATGATATTTATATGATAAAGCATATATTTATTTAAATATTTATTTTTAATTAAGCTTTTAATTTTAAAATACATTAATTGAGAAATAATTTTAAATTTATTAATAATATAAATTTTCTATAAAATTTATTACTTATTTTATTAATTTCCCATCATACTAAAAAAAAAAATTCAATAATTAACCTCTTGTCAATAAATATAATTTAGTTATTAAATTTTAATACTAAAATTTTTGTACTAAATGTTAAAATGTATTAATAAATGTACAAATTAAAGAAGCTTAACCGTATATAAATATAGAAATTTTTAGTATTAAAAGTTTAATAATCAAATGATTAATTTAATTTAACGTGGACAAATATTTTTACTAAGCTATACTCAATCTGAGATATAAGAATGAATATATATATAAGTGCTTAGCTTTATTTATATCAATTATTTAATTTAACTTTACAATATAAGAATTTTACTTGCAATATGAAAGGAAAATAAAGTAAAAGAGATATAGCTTAAATAACTTAATGAATTTTAAATAAAATGAATTACTTTGAAATAATCTTTTGAAAATGTTTATAAATTTGAAATTAATGAAATCCCAATTATCAGTACAAAGTTTAGAAATACAGATAAAATCTAATCTATTTGATATTATTAGTATTTTTCTCATTCATTTTAAGTATTAATAAGAATTTATATATGAATATAATAAACTATATATATTATTTATTCAATTTGATTAAATAGCTTTTTAACTAATTAATAAAGACTTATATTTTTTCATAAAATAAAACATTATTTTAAATTCTCATTTTCACTTCCCCCTCAATAAAATTGGGTTAAAGAGATTATTTTTCTTCACTTTAAGTAAACTTATTTTTGTTTATAAATTGTTTAGTTGGTTGTTTTGTTAATTATTGTACATTCATTAAATTTTTTGGTTATTAGATTAAATCTTTTTTTTAAGATCCTGAAATTAGCATAAGTATTTTTATCTTAAAATGCATCTTCATTACTAGAAAAGAGAGTAATATATCATATTTATCAAATTAACGTGTATATCTTTTGAGATCTCAGTTGGTTGGTTTATTCAATTATTACACCTTAAATATCCTTGAAGTAAATAATAGGGGTAAAAAAATATGAATGATTATTTGAGTTATTAAAAAAAAAAAAACTCATACTTCTTGAATATTTGGTGAATAAATAAGGGTAATTAATATAATTTAAAAATTTTCTAAAAATATTTATTAATTAGAAAGCAAAGTATTTATTTCATCAAAAAGTTCTTTATATCTCCACAAATAAATATAAAGGTATAGGTGTTTACATTTAATTTAATGAATGAATGGAATAAAATAAGATTATTGATTTATTAGATGATTTATTAATTAAAATAAATTCATGAACACACGCTAATTTACATCTAAAAAATTCAAGTAAGAATAAAGAAGAGCTCATAAATAAATGTTTTTAATTTGGATTACTTTTATTTATTAGATTGCTAGCTTGCTTATTTATTTATCTAATTTAAGTCTTAAGGCTTTAAACTAAAAAAAAAAAAAAAATAAAGCCAAAATTAAAATTTGAGTAATATTTTGACCAGCCTTTGTTTTTTTTTTCTTAATAAGCTAGCTGTCTAGTTTACTTGATTTGTTCTTCTTGTTTCTCACTAAATATATTCTTAATTTAGACTTTTCATAAATGCTTATTTTTATTTAAAATAGTATTTTTAGAATTATCTTCCTATTTTTACAATGCTTTCACGCCCTTTCTTAACAAATATAGTCATATTTTTTTTTAATGAAATTCTTTTAAATAAACTTTTAAGCGTTATGATCTACCAATCAATTAATTATTTGTGGATTAAATAAAATATGTGATAATTTGGTTAAGACGTCAAACTAATTGCCAATTAGATGTAAATATTAATAAATGATTCATATTAAAAATATTTACGCACCAGATTTTTAAATGAAATTTAGAGTAAACACTTACTAAAATTATTAAACAAAAAAATCCTCAGTTTTTTTTCTACATGCAAAAATGGTATGAGTAAGAAATCATAACTAATTAAATGAATTTGAAAAATTTAAATATTTTTAAAACAATATTTAACATATTTATAAAAAAGTTAATTTTTATTTATTATATGGAATGGTTACTTTAGTTAAAGAATGTATAAATAAATTTACATTTGAAATAATATTATATAGAGTTATTTATATATATATATAGATGTTTAGATAGATTAAAGTATTTATATTTTTTATGGAAAAGAAATAGAGAAAGTAAGATTGTAATTGATTAATAGCGAGAAGATATAATTTTCTTAATTAATCATCATAGTTACGAATAGAGCTGAAAGCAGGTTTTTATTAGTTTAGAAATGAGAGTGAGCAAGGTAGAATTAATATTTATGAAGAGCATAAGAGAGAAGATGAATTTATTCTATTTATATTTATATTTGTGTAAGTGTTAGAACTATTTATTTATTTATATATAATTAAGAAATTAAATCAGCAAAGATAATTGTTTGATAATATTAGTGTTTTAGCATCTTCGAAGCATATATCTGGAATTGAAAGAAATTAATAAAGAATAATTGCGGAATTTCTTGTAATGGTGATATTTTCTTCAAGCTCTTGCCATGAAGAAGACTTTTTCTTTTTTAGTATAAAAGATATTTCTGAGTCAAGCTGTTCATTTATTTCAAACAAGACATTTAGTCTTGATCTTAACGATTTTATTTCGTTTAACACTGTGTAAATCTACTTAAGCAGGTTCTCATTTTATACTTTAGCGAGTTTTTTTTATAGATAATCTGAAAAATTCTTTAGGTTGCAAGAAAATTTGGTGTCGTTAAAGGCAGCCTCCAAATTTTCTATGCATATTTTTAATTAACCAATTATATCCAAGTAGGCACTGTGGAGATTATATGCTCTATATTATAAATTTGAATGAGCTTAAGTACATCCCATCTTCTTTGTATTATTAAGTAAGTTTATTGATGATTAGATACAGCTTAATTCAATGAATTACAATAATTATCAAATTTTAATTATGGTATCTAATTTATTAATTTTATATTATTTTTATTTATTATCTTTTTTTAGATAGACCAATCTATTTAAAAACTTATCGCTTGAATTCTTTATATTTAAAAAATTAACAAATATATTTTTATTAATCAATGGTTAGACGGATTAATGATAAATTAATAAGTAAATTCATTATTTTTTTATTTTTAAAGAAATCAGTGAAATCATCAAATCGATTTTTTACAGTTTGATGTAATATTATTATATAGTTTGTATACATCTTTGATTAATTAATAAGCACTATGCTAACATATTTCTGTAAATTAAAAAATTTTACGCACTATCTATTTATTATCTCGTAAATAGAAGTTAAAACAAAAGTATTGTTATTTAATATAAAGAAAGTATCTACTTATTCCTCTAAATTATTTTAATGTTTTAATCTTATTGTATTAAAGTATTTTTTGAAAAGGAAATAAAAATTATCAAAGAAAAATAGGTAAATGCTCTATTGTAAATTATGACTATTAGTTTCTATCAATCAAGCTGACTCTATTTTAAATTTTTTTTGAAATAAATGTAAAAGTGAATTTCTATTTTAAATCTTACTTGATGTATTGAAAAAATACAATTTTATATGTGTTATAAATATTTTAAATTTAAAAATTAATAAAGGAAATTTGCATCTCTAACATGAGCCATAAATTAACCTTTTTAAAATTATTATATTTCAAACATATTAGTAAAATAAAAGCTTGCATAAAAATCTATTCAAATAGAAATTATGCTTACGATATAATTATTAGAATGAAAATCATAGATATATAATGAGTAGATAGATAGATTCAGTATGTTTACTGCTTTGCTTTTAAAAAGTGTAAAATTATGAGAATTATTAATTAATTTTTATGTTATTACTAACTAATAAAAATTAATTTAAATTCGCGTGTATGTAAATTAATTTAAGAGCATACACTATCAATCTATTTATATATGTATAATTTACGCTTATTTTAATGATTTAAAATTTAATTAATTTTGAATAAATTAAATAACTAACATAACATTTATTTAATTTTTTCTGATCGTAAGCCTATTTTTAAATATATAGGTATAGGTTAGTTGTTATAAATATTTATGAATCTGCTGATTAGATCAGTTTAAAAATTTTTTTGAATATTTTATTTAAGTAATTTATAACATAATCAAAAATATATATACAAACTATCATAATAAGCATCATGAAATTGATCTAGAAAATTATAATTTTTTTATTAAAATTACATAAATTTAGATTTATTTATTAGATACTGACTGATTTGCTGGTTATTTGCTTGGCTGGATGATAAACGTGATACTAAAATAAAAAACTAATTTATTCATTGCATCTATTACTAAATTTATTACACAAGTATTATTGAAATATTTTTCTATAAAGGCATATTCACTATTCTGATCTAGTTGTTTGAGATCTGCTTTGACTGTGTTATTAACTTTCTTTGAAAAATAACTTATCATCTTGAAACACTTTTTTTTTTTGATCTGTGACTTCAAATGGAGAAAAGTCTTCGCTCTCTACTGAACCTGCTAATTATAAGTTAAAAATGAGTTTTTATTGTTTCTGAATTAATTTATTTTTCAAATTAATGCATATATTATTCAGAAACATCAAATTTAGTTTGAATGTTTCAAAAATAATATTTATTTTTCTATAAACCTTAATTTTTTTAATTACCTCCACCAGAGACTTAGCTTTTCAAAGGTGGTGACTATGGATCTTTAGAAGTATTTGAATATTCGCAAATATTTTCTTAGCGATTTGTGAATGTTTCATGTGGCTTATATTAGTTATAATAATTATTGATATTATTTTATTCTAAATTTCTGTTTAATTCTTTTTAATATTTATTGGCTGAGTCTATAAGTTCGTATTTTTAAAAATGTGGAGCAGCTCTTTGTTGAGTCAGTTTACCTTAAATTTATTTGTAAATTGATTATGATGTTGGGTCTTAATAGTAAGCTTTCTGGTCAGCTGATTAGTGAATGTTTCGATTGCTCAAATCAGGAGAGATATTTTGCTCAGACTTTTTACTAATCGAGTTTTGTTAATCAGGAGAGCGTTCAGTAGTTAATTTGGAGCGCTGAGTTGAATTAAAATTTTGAAGTCGGTTTGGAATTAATTAATTATTAGAGCTCTTTAGATTGTTTTAACTATAATCAGAAAAGTTAACAATGTGTGATTTATTTGCATCTTACAACTAATGTTAGTATTTATTTTACTATTAACTAGCTAAATTTTTAGTTTATTATAATTACTGTGAGATTTAATCTGAAAATACTAATAGCTAGGATTTTCCTAATTTATCTTATTTTTACACTATTTCTTTATATCTTTATTCATAAATATTTTGGCTTTACTTCAACCCACCTTTGAAATTATTTCCACTAGAAATTACTTCATCATTGATGCTTTGCCTGTTATCTATATGGGAATTAGATAATCTTTCCATACCTAAGTAGCTGTATTAATCATATGTTTTGTTATTATTGTTATAATCTCTGAAAGGGTTTTAGATATAATTATTGCTTGTATTAATAAACCCAGAATTATCATATTAATTTTATGAAGGGTTCATTTGTGAAAGGCTACCATTAACATTTCTTTATTTATGATAATACATTCTTTGGGGTTAATATGATGCAGCGGTAGCAAATGGATTTTATAAAATAGAGCTTTAATCTTGGAAACTGTTATCTGTTCTATGTGAATTTCTTTCGTTGATCAATTGGTTTTATCCAATAGCTTAAGAAGTTTGTAAATATGGAAGAGGTCCATTAATCGATTGATTGTTTGATCTGATTAAGTGTTAATTAAGGTGCTAGTTCAAATTCTAATAATTATTATAGCTTCTATTGTTAATACTATCATTCATTGTCTAGTTAAATTAGGATTATTATTAATTGTTATTATTTACTTGATTTCCTACAAATCTTTAACTCAAATTTTAATGGTCCGCGCTCTCTTGATAAAATGTGTTTGGCATTTAACCATCATCATGAATAATTAAATCGCTTTCATCACCATCATAATATCTCTGCCCTTATTATTACTACTATTGAGTTTAATTTTTGCTTTAGCTTTAATTTATTACTTTTGGATCATAAAGTTAATTTATTCTTTGGGGAGAAACTTCTACCTGATCGTTTGTATATCTGAGTCGTTAGGAGTTATTTTCGTTATTAGCGAAAGATCCAGTAGATTCTTACTGAAATTATTTAGATCCAGAGGGATTTTATGAATTTCTGTTCTGATAATCACTTATATCATTGTAATTATTTTTAAAGCTATTTTACTGCTTTGCTCCATAAAAATTCTAAGAATAAAGATTTTAAGATTGTCGTATATCTCCAGTTGCAGCAGTTGTACCTGTATAGCTACGAGATTTATTCAAAATAGTATTATTTGCGCTGTTATCATTGTAGTTATTATTAATTTATCTGGGTCTATCTTCAAATTGAGCACTATCTTCGTTGATGTCATAAAACTATTACTGCTACTGTGATTAAATTTAAGAAGAAGATGAAATATTTTGTTATTAAGATTACAAATTATAAGAGGAAGGTTAAAAATTTTAAATGTAATAATTATTATTGTTATTGTTAGATGCATTTTAATATGAATTATTAAGTTAAGTATTATTGTTTGCTAACTGGCTTTCCTATTCACTATAACCAGGTGGTTAACTAATAAAAACTTCAATGTCTTCATATTTTTTACCAAATTATTTTTAGTTTAGCTTACGCTCTTAAATTTCTCCTTTTATCTTGCTTTATGCTCTTTGGACATTTAACTACTCTTTCTTGCTATTTATAGGATTAAAAATATCTCCTTTTCTCATTTTACGAGGATCGTAATATATTTTTCTTGAACCTTTTTGGCTCGCTGATTTTTGGCGAGTCTTTTATTGTTAAGGGCTTTAATTTATTGATCCTTTATTCCTTCCCTAAAAGCTTTGATTGCTTCTCCCATGAAAGCTTTAGTTATTACTTCTATTTTTATTTCTTTATGGAAGTTCAGACTATTTATTTGGCTAAGCATGTTCAAATGATTGCTAATCATAGTTACTGTTATTATATATATTCTTATTTTAATTATTAATGCTATTGTGGTCATTTTAATTGAAAGAGTGCTAATCATTTCTCGAAGAAAGCTAATTAGTGTGGTAATTAGCTATAGCATCATTAAACTTTGGGGAAATTTATCCTTGAATATTGAATTAATTTTAAACATTAAAATTAAATTTATTTTATTCTTGATGTGATTGATATTATTATTAATGATAATTTGGGTTTATTCTATTTTAATCAAGGGTTTCAAAAGAATTTTGATTTTGACCTTTTTAAAAATTGTTAGTCACTTAAGGCGGATCAAAATGGTTGCTTTTTTGATTTTATATTTGGTTAATATGATTTTAATCATAAGGGTGATGTTATTTTTCTCCTAGCTAAAATTTATTTTAGACTTCTTTTTACTAATACTTTTAATGCTAAAAGTGGTTGTCTTAACTGAACTAACGTGGGAGATTTTTTTATTTATTCCCAAAATTTTAATCATTTTCTAAGTTAAGTTGGTGATAATTTTCAAAATTGCTTTTCCTTTTTTAAATTTAATAGAATTTTTTATTAAATTAGTTTAATATAAAATAAAAAATATTCTAAGTATATGGCAAAATGAATTTCATATTTTTAAAAATACTTTAATTAAATTAATTTAAAAAAAAAAAAGCATTTTTATGTTTTAATAATATATTTACACTTATTCATCATTTAAGTGATGGTATTTAGGAGTGTATTTAACTGGCTTAGGGATGTTTGGAATTACTTCTGTAACTTTTAGGGCAACTTACTGTTGAGCTCTTTTGCTTTTTGAGTTGCTTGTATTTACCTCACACAAAGATGAGCTCCTTCCAATTCTCTTTTCTTTAAAATTAAAGTTAATTTTATCATAACTACAAGTAAGTAAAATAAACTTACATGTTTAATTAATGCTTGCTTCCTAAGATTCTGAATACAATTTAGATAAGCTAGACTAGTTTTTTTCTTGGAAAGGGATTCTTTTTACTCCTTGCTTTCTTTATTCAGATTTATTTACTTGTTAGTTTGAAACTTAAATTTTTGAAGGAGGTGAGAATTCTTATAAAATTGGCCCTTTTACTACTTTATTTTCTTATTTGCCGTCAAGCTTTTAATTAAGCCTTGTTAGTTCTTATCTTAATGAGTCAATTTCATTTTTAAGCTAAGATTGATCTCCTTATACAAAATAGCTTTATATTTTTTCTAAAAATATGTTTAAAATTTATACAAAGATAAAAAAAACTATATCTATAAATGCCAACACCTTAGCCAATAATTTTTTGAATAATTAAAATTTACTTGATGCTTTAACTATATCATCTTGAAGATTTGGAGAAAATTTAAAGTTAGAAATAATCTAATCTGCTCCAATAACTAACAATGAATCTAATATTTCTTTTTAATTCTTTCCCTAAAATTACTTAAGAAAATTATTCAGGAACTTATTTTCCTCAACTATTTAATCCATAACTTTTTTAAATGCTGTTTCTTTAAAATATTATTTCAAACTAAGCTTTGACTGTTTCAAACTAAAAGCTTCACTTTTGTATTTTTTATTTATTTATTTTTTGAACTAAAAAAAGGACTTAATAAATAAATGAATGCAATTGATTAATTAATTATTTATTTATTGTTTTCAATCGCTTTATTTAATTTTGAATAATTTTCTTTTTATCACTAAATTCAATTTTGAAATAGTTATTATTACAAAAGATTTTTCTGTTTGCCATTAATTTATTGATTCACATAATTGTAATATTAACTCTCTTCTTAAATGAGCCTTCATTTTACCAACTAAATGTAATTTATTTATTGATTCAAATAATATGCAAAATGAAATTATTCAAAATATTCTATTGATTATTCAAAAAAGATTTAATTTGACTAAATATGTATTAAAATTTTAGATAAAGCGGTTAATAAATAAACACACATATATAAATGATAAACTTCTCAACAAAATAAAAATTATTATTTATTTTACTCTATTTAATTATTTTTACTAATATAAATTTAATAATTTTCCTTTCGAATATTTTTAATTATTATTTTAAAATAATTTATTTCAAATACAATTCTTTTCTATTGTTTATATAAACAAATTAAATTATCAAAAGAATTTAGTAGATTATTTGATATCAAAGTCATTCTAAATAAACAAATATTAAATATCGTAATGTAAATAAAATGTTGGCTTGTGATTTATTACAGGGTTATTAAAATAATTATTTGCCAGTCAAATTTTGTAAACTTGTTTATAATTGTTAGTGGTTGTATAGAATATTTGTTTTGTAACTATTTATCAAAGAAGAAATAAATATTTTGTAATAATTTTTAATTAGTAGATTTTAAAGGTATTTTTTTATACATTATTTTCCAGATTGTTACAAATATCTCAAGATTACTCAGCAAAGAAGTTGCAAAGTCTTTTATCCATCATAGTACTACCGTTATTGATGTCATCGTCTCCAAATTAATAGTCATTTGCTGATTGATTATAGTCCATTTTTTATTACATTTGTGAATAGTGAGAAGGGTTTCTAAGGTTATGATCAATCATAGAGTCATCTTTCATTTTGTTATTACTACTGTTATGAATGAAGTCTCCTATTTACTACTTCGTTTGAGATTTGCTATTGAGAATATTTCCATAGTTGTTGTTAGATTGATGATACGAAGTAAACGTGTTATCAAATTTTTATTGAGAGAACTGATCTTCTCCTTCAAACATTTTTTAGAAAAATAATCTATCTTTTGACAGAACTTCTTTCATATTATTATCAAGCTTGAATGAAGATAAAGAACTATTTATACTTCTATTTTGTTGGTCATCTAATTTTAAATTTAAATTATTTTATTTAATTAATAATAAATTTAATTTAGTTACAATTTTCTTGTGCCATTGAACTTTAGTCTAAATTGTCAGATATATTCTTTTAGTATGGAGGAGGATTCATGAGTGTCTTTTTATTACTGATATCATTAGCAGATTACTAGAGATAAGAAGAATTTTGGTATGAGTCATTAAGCTAGTCAAAACCATTTTAATTGAATTAATTCTAACCATTATTTGAAAAAGGGTAGGTAGATTGGTCTGAATAAATTGGTTTGCTTTGGGAATATTTTTTACTAATAGGTTACAAAATTTCTTGGTCTGAAACACTAGTGTCCTTTTTGTTTTGTTTTAAGTTTGAGAAGTGGTTGATGATTGGACTATTAAGCATATTGTTAGCAATGGCTGATAAGTTTTAGGAATTTGAAGTTGTGTTGTTTATGTTGTTGCTATATTACTCATAGTTTCCTTTAGCGTTATTGGAGTATATGCTGCTTTGATCATTGTATCTGTAATTAAATGAGTTTTGTTCACCATAATTAGAGTTAGTTGATTTATCATGAGGATTGTTAGCATTTGGCATATTCATATAATTAAAATTCTCATCGTTATAATTTTATTTGTTTTCATTAAAGTTATTACTTCTCATTGCTTCTTGATAATTTGTAGGAGTGAAAGATGATTTTTAATCAAAATTAGAATACTAATCTTCCATCATTTCATTCTAAAACTAGTAGTATTTCTATTAATTCTGGGATTAAGAACACATATTCTTAAATTCACTATATGACTCATCTATAATTGGAACAGGAGGTATTTCTCCAGACATTTCTTTACCCTAATATTCTAAGTTTTGGTATTAGTTACCTGAATTTTATTTCAATAGTTTATGTTAATTTCTTCTTAAATTGTAATTATTTATTTAATATGAAGAATCTTCATCGTTGCTATTATTATTTTCCTCAATATTATTTTGCTCATCTAAGTTAGAATAAAGTTCATTTCCTTTCTGGTTAATCTTTTGTTAGTATTGTTAGTTATACTATTACTAATAGATGTAGTCATTATATAATTAACCGCCTTAATTAAACTGTTAACCATGTCCTTCTTCCATTCTCTAACTGTAATACGGTCTCATTTCATCTTCTTCTAATTCTGACCCATTTACAATACGAGTTTATGATTTATTTCCTTACATATTCATAGCACCTTTTTCCTTTATGACAAACTAAACATCATGATTAAATCCTCCTTTTAAAGATTCCTTTTGAAGTCTTATTTCATCTTTTATTTTAGAAGTAACGTTCTTCAAATATGTAGGTTACTACTGCTTTTTCAAAGGCTACTTTTTAGATTCTTCTATTTTTTTTTATTTATTTATTTCTACTTTTTTCTAAAGAGACTTTGTGGTTGCATATTTTTTTTATTGTGGTTGTTATTGCTGTTATGGTTATTATTGAGTTTATTCCTTTTAATTCCCTTAGTTAGTATTTCCTTTTTTTTATTATGTTTGTTATGGCTATTAATTTTGCTAAGAAGAATATTAATTCATATTTTGAGGTTAATTCATAATTGCTATAGTTTAATTACTATTTTATGAGAATCCATTCTTTTTCTATTCTGTAGTGTTGTATTGTGTATTAATTGAGTTTTCTCTTCCATCTTTAAATTTAGGAGAAGTAAAGTTAGCATTATTTGATTTTTAGTTTGAGTTTTAATACTAAGCAATATTGATGTTACTTCCAACACTATTGTAATTCTAAATTGAAGTTTATCCTTAAGAAATTTAAGTTGGCAAAAACTGCTGATGCTAAGATAAAGAAACATATTCGTGAATTTCGTTTTTAGGTATTTCTACTTACTCACCTTTTAGAAGCTCATATTATCCTGAATCCCATTTTTTTCTTTATTTTTAATTTTCAGCATTTTAACCCTTAGGTTCTTCTTTCATGCAAAATAAGGCATCTTTACTTAAAATAATAGAATGTGTTTTAATATAATATCTAATTAATAATTCAATATATATACATGTGCTTGTCATCTAAGTGATGTCTTGTTGTAGTTTTAACAGAGTCATATTTAATTGTTGATGGAATAGTTTCAGTGATTTTAGGAGCAATCTGCTCATGGTTTTTAATGAATTTTCTTTTTTAAATATCATAAGATTCTGAGTCATTAATTCCTTAAAGCACTAACGAATTTGCTTCCTCGCTATTACTCCTTACTTATTCTTAAAATTATACCTTAAACAAATATTCATTTTTTAAAAATTTAAATTTACCACTGTTTTATGAAGATTATTGATTTAACGAGTTAGACCTTTCTCCGTTTCTCCATGCTGAAGAAGGTTTCTTGGTCATATCTATAAAAATACAATTAGATTAAATAAATAGAAGCTTTTAAATCTAAATATTTACTTTTTGCTGTAGCTAAAGAGTTTTAGTCTGTTTCAAATAGCTTATGTTAAGAAACAGGACTAGTTTAAAAATTTATTTGTTGCTTTTAGTTTTATTGAGGAGTGTTGAGAGTTTTGACTATATTACTATTATTATTAGATTGATTTGGCAAAGATTACAATCTCTATTAAGATAAAAACTAATTAGATCTATTATCTTTCTAAGGTAGCACATTTTATCTTGCCGAAGGAGGTTATGGAGGAATAGAGTTAGTTGGTTTTAAGATGGAACTTGCTGAAATGCTAGATAAATTATTACAATGAAAACTAGGCTCGGTGTTTTGCTTTTTTTCTGAACTTAGAGTTTCGAATTTATTTGATAATTTATTTAATTATTCCTTTATATTTGATAGTTCTTTTCTTAAATTTCCAGTCTCATCCATTTTCTCAAAAATCTAATCTTTTTTTTAAATTAAATTTGATTTTCATGAAATACAAATAAGCAAATTCAAAGAATCATTTTAAATAAAGTATGAGTACTTGAAATTCTGTTTATTTGATCAACTTAAACAGTCTCTTTTTGCTCTGCTTGCAGAGTTCTCAACCCTATCAGAGCCAAGCGCTAAATAATATCTTGCTATTCATCATTTGTGTAATGTCTTAAATGAAAAGAAAGGATTTCTTAAATTTTATTTTGCATATCCATTTTCCTACTGATTGTTTGTATTTTATTATTTATTTAAAAGCAGTGGCTACTTAATTTTAGTTTAAAAAATGTCCTTCTTCTATGCCTATATTTAACTGAGCTTTCTTAAATAGTTAATTTTGTAAATATTTGTTATCAAAAAATTGAAAGTTGATTGATATTTAGATATATTGATATTTAATTTAATTAAAAAATATTTGAAAACTTCTAATTTAGTTTTTGAATTATTTTAAATTGTTAAAAAGTATGCGTTCAAGCAAACAAAATAAAGATTTTTTTATAATTTGAGTTAGTATAGATCTCCCTCTTTGCTGATTTTTAAATAAATGGTTAGCCGTAAAAATAAATAATTTAAAATCAATTAATGATGATTGTAAGATATTATTATAATTTGAATAATAAATTTATGAATCAATTTATAAATTTCAATAAAAAATGAAAACAATAATTTTTCCATAATTTAATTTATATCAAATGATAATAAAATGAATCTATAAATAAATAAATACTTTATTTAATATATTTCTATTTTTTTAAATTTTTCATTTAAGTTTTTTTAATTTAAAATGCCTACCTAAAAAAAATTTATTTTTTAAGTAGATAACAAGGACCATAGTAAAAAAAGGAATTAAAGTAATATTTAATATTGTTAATATAAACAAAAATTGAATTTAAATAATGAGAATATTTAAGACTAAATTATAGTCTACATATAATTTTTTATTTAAAAATGTTTCGTTTAATCAAAAATGAAATGAAATTGTTAATAACTATTAAATGGACTTTTATATGATTTGCTTACTTTTATAACTGTAGCAATTATTAAACATTGATCAAAATCATTTAAGAATATTTTTATTAAAATGTATTTTTTAAAAAGAATTAATGAATTGACAATTATTTCATAATATTTAAAATAGAATTACATTTTTATAAATATTATTTTTAATTTAATTAATTTGACAAATTTCAGTAAAAAAAACGAATATTACTTTTAATAAAAATAAAGATGTAAAACCATGGAAGATATTTTTTATGTGATTAAGTTAGCTGTTTTTAGAAGCATTTATTGATAGTAATTTATTTAGTTTATTTTTTATTTTTTTAATCTATTTCTTAAGCTAATCTTAAAGTCTCAGACTCATTTGTAAGAAAGAAATAGTTAATAGGAAGCAATCCTGCTCAGCCAAAGAAATTGCAGAAAATTAGAATAATAGGCAAATTAAAAGAAGAGTTAACAAGAAATACTAATAAAAGACATTCTATCTATTTTTAAATGAAAAAAGAAAATAATAAATAAATGAAGATTTTTGGCAAGAAGCAATATCAATACATTCATACAATTATGTTTCTTTGTAATCATAAAAAAATATTAAAGAAAATAAATATATTTATTTACTTGTAAGAGAAAACAATTTCATCAAACAAATAAGCAAAAAAATAAATAAACTAAAAAATAATAATAGTTCAGTTTGTTATTAATAAGTAAAATTAAAATGGCGAATGTTCATAGAATAGGAGATTATGAAAATTAAAATAATGGAAATTACAACCGTTTTGGTGGTGGCCAAGACATGTAATAAGATTTGTAAAGGTTAAGGGCAATGAACATACCTTTAATGAGTAATTTCACAAAATTGACTTGATTAATTTGATATAAAATAAATAAAATTTGTATGTGTAATCAAACATAAATAAACTTTAATGAATAGACTTAGACGACTCTAATCCAATCAGTCCTAGAAAAGAGAGTTTCTGGGATATGTTGAAAATAAACTTTTGCCCAAGATTAAAATTGGTTTCATTTACTGTTTTTATTTCATTTGTGAACATAATAATGTTTATAATTACATCTGCTCAAGGAATACAAAATACTGATGGCAGTTTGCTTCTTTAATAAAAACCAGATGTAAATATTTATTAAAAACACCTCAACAAACTTGATAATAATGCTAAAACTATTTGATTTTGTTATTTATAGGTCTTAATTGATTTTGGTGCTAATTATCCTGTAAAAATAAAGCACAATGGTTAAGTATGGAGATTAGTTACAGCAATTTTCCTTCATGGTAGCTTCTATCACATATTCTTCAATACTCTTTCAACATTTATCTTTGTTTCTTCTATTGAGAGATCCTATGGAGTTATTGTCACATTTATTATCTGGATAATTTCTGGAATAGGAGGAAATATCTTTTCTGCTGACTTTGCCTCAGCTAATTGTAATTCATAATCAATTAATATTTTTAATAGTTTAAAAATAGAAAAAACTCAAAACAAAAAGCAAATTGAATGAAAATTATTTTCTTCTAAATCAATCAATAATTCAATTCATAAAAAATAAATGCCTAATCTCCATGCATTTACAAACAAATACAAAGTATAGAGAGAGAGTAAACACCTAAATTTTGAGTTAAATATTCAAATTATTTGAAAAAAAAAAATGATGGCATTTATTTTTTTACTAATTTTTATAAACCATAAGATTACTTAGATTTAATAAATCTGTAATCATCAAAAATAATAAAAAATTATTCAAATTATTTACAAAATAGATCTTTACTTATTTATTTGACAATTATTAGAATTAAAATTAAAAAAAATAGTTTTAATTTTTTTGTTTATTTTTTGTTTAATAAAATTAAAATAAATAATTTTATATTTTAAATATTTAATTAAATAAAAAATTAGCTCTTTCAGTTGGTGCCTCAACTGCAATTATGGGAATGATAGGATTGTACATAGCTTTTTTAATTTTAAATTGGAAAGCTTTAGAATTTATGCAACAATTGAGATGCTGCTTAGTCATGTTTGCCTTTTTAATGGTAGCTATGATATTTTTGCTAGGAGCTTCTATGGGATATGGAACCACTCCAGGTTATTCACAAAATATAGATAACTATGGACATTTAGGAGGTTTGATTACTGGTATTTTAGCTGGTGTTGTAATTCCTAAGCCAATTTAGAGTGGCTAATATGAAAAAAATGCCAAAATCGTTTGTGGCTCTCTTCTTGCTTTGTATACACTTTTAACTTTTGTTTTATTCTTTACTGCAACAGATTTTTGATTTATTGAGGGTGTTGACTTTAAAATTGTCAAAAAAGAAATGTATCAAATTAATAATTAAATCAATAAAAAATCATAAAATAAATAAACAAATATATTTCAATATAAATAGAATATTATTAGATTTATTCTAGGTCTTTATCAAATTATATTCTTTGCTGCATTTGTATTAAATTTTAAAATATTTCCTACTTATTTTTTTATTTATTTTCATTTGCTAGTTCATTCATTCATTCTTTCTTTTTATCTTATTTTCTAAATTAAAATTTTTTCATTCTCTTTGCCCTTAGAGTATAGAATATCTATCTATCAATCTATCAATAACAATTTTTACCTTCTAATGATTATTAAAAGATATTTGTTCTATATTTAAAAAATAATAACAATGTATAAAACAAGCTAGCTCAAATGTATCTATACTTTTTATATATTTTATAATTGAATGATTTTACCTCAAATTTAAGGTAAAATCCACTTTTGTGAAAAATTTAGATGGTCTTAAAAATGCAACTGACTAAAATAAAGCTATTTGCCTAAAAATTAGGTTACTCTTTTTTTTAAAAGTTAAAGCCCTCGAAATTAAAAGAATAATTGCATATTACGATTAGATAAGGAATCTAAATAACAATTTATTGATAAGGTTTAATATTTAGATATTTTTTATCAGGTTTTACAAGTTTTTGCGTATTTTGAAAGAATGACTGCAATTATTATACCTAACAATATATTTTTTCTTTTTTTTGCGAGAATTAAACAAAAAAATATATCATAAACTAGACCAAATAGGAATCAAATGGTTGATTTATATTAAAAATAGAAAGTTTATATGTAAATTATTATTATTAATTCATAATTGCTTTTATATCGCTATGAGATGCCTCTTATTAGCATTGAAATTTATAAACAAAAAAACTAGCAAATACATAAAAAAAGAGATACGCAATCAAAGAAACAAACAATAAACAATAAATTGAAAATTAAATAATTAATTAGTTAATTAATTGATTGATTGATTAAGTGAATATACATCGATAATAAAACCAAACAATCGAGCAAATAGTTTAACTATTTATCATTCAATTCAATAATAGTTAAAGGATCAAGTAAAACACAAACAAACAAACAAACAAATAAACAAATAAATAAATTAATTAATTAACAATCAAAATCTCTGCTAACAAAAAAGTGTTTATTCATTAGAATAAAGAGCACTCAATAAAGAAATTCAAGCAACAAGTATATAGACAATACAAATTTTTAACTTTCTGCTGAAGGGAAGACTCTATAGTATTTTAAAATAATATTTTGCACATGGAACTATCTAGCTGCATAAAGCCAGGCGTGCTGAGCAGCTTGGAGAGTATAAAAAATATCTCTGAGATAAGCAAAAATCCATTTAGCTCGTTCTTCTAAATTTTGCAAGAGTAACAAGAGAAAAAGAACTTTTCTAAGTTCCCAGTTCTAGCTGAAATAAATTCCTATGCGCATCCGAATGACTATGCGAAATACAATTAAGAAAGGTAGATGTTTAAGTAAAGAAAGATGACATTCACCGAAGATGAGGATTTATACAATGACACATTTAATCTTAATCAAAATATTTCAGATAATTTGTAAGCAATCCAAATAGAATAAAACCAGAATAAATTTAACTTTAATGTTGGATCTCATCAAAAAGAAGAATGTAATTAGCCTGATTTCTTTTAGGACGAGCTTTTATCTTAGAATTTTGACTGTGCTGCATCAGAGTACTGTAATGGATACGAGGAAGAAGACCAAGAAAATGAAGAAGGAGGAGCAAATACTCCAGGATTCACTTCTTAATACCAATCTCCTTAATCTAAGTGTTTGATTACAGATACTATCAATAAATCTAATTCTTATTACACTTAGTAAAACCCTGTTTCAAATGAATTTTTTACGCGCTCCTAATAGCTTTTTGAGGGATCTCCAATTTTTAGTAATTACTTTCATAATAATTCAAATAATCAAGCTACGAAGCAAGACCGTAAGATACAAGCTTACAAGCCAAACTAAAACCCAAATCTATAAAGTGCTTCTATTTTATCCCCCACTTTAACTTCATAAAATGGTAATAAATCACAAGCTTAAAATAATTTTTTATCTCAAAAAGAAATATAAATTGTTTCAATTTTATATACCCTAAAACAGTATTTTTTTCTCTAAATTACAAAATCAATTCACATTTTGCCTGAAATTATATATAAATAAAATTTTTTTTAGCAATTTTTAAATTAATGGATACACTTAATAATAAATTCAGTACATAAAAATTTATAAAAGACTACTTATAGAAAAATAAATTTAAAAAATAGTTTAATATAAGATAATCAGTAAGCATTTGGAAAGACTTTAGAAGTTGGTAGAAAAGATAAAGAATACCTAAGTTGTTAGAAAGTATATTTTAAATAGCTAGCACACAGTAATTAAACATAAATATTTATTTATTTATTTAGCCATCTTGTAAACTTAAAACTAACTCTATTTACTCTAAAAAATAAAAGGATTGTTTAGAAAAAATTAAGAATTGCCTTATGAAGCAAAAAAAGATCAACAACTTACCTTTTATAGCATCTTGCTTGTACATAATTCGATTCTAACTTTTTTAACAAAAATTCAATGTAAATTATTTCTTTTATTAACTAATTCCAGAATTATATATGAATTGCTTTTCTTTTATAGTGTTTTCATATTACCATCTAAAAGATTTTGAATTTAAATATAAAAAATCTTTTATAAAATCAACAAATCATTAAATTAATTTATCAAACTCTATAATTAATTTATATGTAAATTAGATTGCATCCAAAGATAAACAAAAACAACAAAATATAGCTTATTAGTCTTAAGTAGCTTATCAGAAAGCATTTCTAAAGCTTGAAGAAAGTTACTAGAGGACTCTAGAATAAATATAAAGCTATAACTGCCCAACAGAAAACTTGAAATACATGTTGAAAGAATAACTACTAGATTCTAAATTAATGGCTCTTCCATAAAGCTATGACTAATTAATAAGATATATAAACAGCTTAAGAAGCTTGATAAATTAAATATACTAAATCAAATTATCACAACAAGATTAATCTCTGAATCAAAATAGCTTAGCTATGCTAAAGAGAAGCTTGTCAACTCCAACTGTCTAAATAAAATCTTAATCTATATTTTCTAATTTCAACTAATCTATAATTAATTTAAAGAAATCAACTTCAATAAACCTTGCTTCACTTTCTAATAATAATAATAATAAACCTTAGGCTATAGAATTTGTTTTTAAAGAATAACAAAAACAAAATGAAATCTAAGATGAAGATAATAAAAATAATTTTACTACCCAAGAAAAAATAAACCCATTTAGTATATTTAACTAACAGGACAGTGTACCAAATTCTCAAAGTTAGATTTAAAATGAATAAAACTAGCTTGTCATGAATCTTATTAACAAAAGCTAAGAGTCATAAAACTAGAATATACAACTCTTTAACTTAAATCCTTAAAATATTTTAAACTAACAGCAGAATCATTTTTCAACAACATCAACCACAACAACAGCACAAAATGTTAATAACAATAAAAATGACAGCCAAAATATAAACCTTTTTGGGCTTTCAGTTTAAAAGAGTTCTAGATCATCTTCGATTAGATCGAGCCATTTTAATGAAGACAATGATATCTGTAACTCCCCTTTATCTACTTCAAACAACATCTTTAACTTTACCAATAATATTCAAAGTAAATTACTTATCTACAAATTTATTTTATTTTTTAATTTCAAAAATAGCACATAAATAAATTACTATAAATTATTTATTTTTAATACCCCTAAAAAAAATATTTTATGCACTTATTATTATTTTTTTTTTTATTTTAAGAATTTAAGCAGTTGTTATTTTTTAATATTAATCATGAAGTAAAAGTAGTATATAAATATCTAAAAACTTGCCATTTTAAGAAATTTATTTATTTAAATAAAATATTTTTAAAATAGATATAGAAAAAGAGGATGATCATTCTTAAGTCTGCTATAAGAATTCATTTTCAAATAAATTTGAATTTATATCTTCTAATTTTATAGACCAAGAATGTCCTTAATCATAATAGAAAGAAATAAGCGATTTTTAAAACATTTAAAATATGGAATCTAAAAATATTAAATTAGAATCTTAAACAAAATCTCCTCTGATAGCTTCTGATAACGAAGAGACCGCTTTACCTACTTTCAAAAGCTCTTCTGCTAATCCTTTCTTTGATTATAGTCATACTCCAACTATTTAATCTATAAAATCTAGTCAAAATAATAAATCTAATGTCATGTTTATCTAGTGAGTTAAATCAGCTAATTTTTCTTGATTTTATAGAAAAATAATCCTGAAATATTAACAAATTATAATAACATAGTTCAAATAATTACATCTGATAACAAGACATGAATAATAAACCACCTATTTACTTGAAAATTTGATAAGAAGAAAGAATTGTATTAATAATATATGAAGATTGGCTTGACTTAAGAAAAGATTAAAGCAAAGGAATGTATGAAATTGAGTAGAATGCATAAAATATTTATTTATTAACAATTAATTTAAAACACTTAGCTCACTTCCTATATAAATTAAAATCAATAAAATGAAGTATTTTAGAATTATAATTAATTTGTATCACTAAATTTATAAATTATTAATCAATATTGTATGTAATTAATTCATTAATTTAATTCCAAAAAAATTAAATATTTCATTACTAGTTAGTTAAGCTTAATAAAAAATTCATATTTCTTTAAAATTTATCTTACTGTTTTAGAAAAATTAATATGATGGTTAAAGCATAATAATCTAATTACTATAATTAGTGGTTTAATTTAAGTAATTCTTTCTTTAACAATAATTAATATGTGAAAGATTTGAAGTCAAAATATCCAGAATTAATTGCTTTATTTTTTAATGGTTTGGTTTGGTTTGATCAATAGCAAGCATGGCTTGATTTATTGATTAGGTAGTTTATATATCAATCAAATTAGGTGTACAGAGATAGATAAATACAAGAAAGAAAGAGATATAGATATAGATAGATAGATTCTTATCAGTGCGATTAATAATATTTTGCAAAATTAATTAATAAATAATTGCTTAAATTCAATTTTCAATAATTTATAAACAAACAAGGAAACAAAGTTAAAATTGATAAGCAACAAACAAAAGAACTAGCAAGTTTAATGCAGTAGATACAAGTTAAAACAGTTTTTTTAGGAGATGCAAGTAATAGCGACATTTAATCAGCCATGATTGAGTCTAAATTTTATTTTTCAAAATTAATTAGATGTAGGTAAAAGCAGCATTCTGAATAGATTCATAGATGATTAGTTTGATGAGAATATCTAGGCAACTTCAGGAGCAGATTTTAAAGTTAAGTCAATAACTCATAATAATAAAAAAATAGATTTTCATGTAAATTTATAAATACAAAGTTATTTTTACAGTTAACTTTAATGCTTTTTTTTATTTTTATTCATTTGCAAAGCTTTGGGATACAGCTGGACAAGAACGCTTTCGCTCTCTGACTTAATTGTACTACAAAGATGCCTCTGTTGCCTGCATAGTTTATGACATAACAAACAGGAATTCGTTTGAAGTTTTAAATTACTGGTTTAAGGAATTGAAGTTGCATGCCAAAGAAAATATAAGTATGAATTAATTAGCAAATCTTTAAATTCAAGTTTTATTCCTTGTTTAATGCTGAGGAATTAAAAATATTTTTTGAATAGTAAAAATTATAATAGGCAACAAGATAGATTTAAGCCAATAGTAATAAGTATAATTAGACAAGGCTCAAACCATGGCTAAAGTAAACCAAGCAATTTTTTTTATTTGTTGAGAATAATTAAATAAAAATTTACATTTATTTCATAAATTTTAACAAAATATTTATTTATTTATTTACTTAATAAGACTAATGATGCTATTCTTGTATTAACAAGTGCAAGAGAAGGAACTGGAGTTCAAGTAGAATTTGTTTATTTATAAAACAAAATTATTTATTTATTTAATAACTTACTCAAAAGGAAGTCTTTTAAAAGATAGCAGTTTAAATAGAGCAATCATAATCTGAACAAATCAAATAAAAGTAAGCTTCGAAAATAATTAAGCCTTAAGAATAAAAAAAACCCTCATGTTGCTGAATTAATAAGCTTCTTCCAAATGAAGGAAGTTAGTGGTTTCGGTCTTTATGAAATAAATAATTTGTATAAATAACTAAATACAATTGTGTAAGAGCAAATATGCAAAATACATTATTAAATTATTAAATTATGGCATAAGAGAATAGTTTCCTCAAACAAACTTAATAACTAAATAAATCAATCAATCAAATAATTAATCAACTTACCAATCAATCTATAAACTAATCCTACATTTTAAAGCTTAATTTACTAATATTTAAATCAAAGCATTCCTTACTTAACAAATAAATTTAAAAATTATTATTAAAAGTTATTTATTGTATTAAGCTAGTGGAGAAATCTATCGATTATTTTAATATCTGTTTTTAAAATTCTCTTTATTATTTATTACTACCATCATTTAAATTGTCTTTCATTTTTTAGTTAATTTATATTTATTTGTTTGAAATGCAATATTTTCTAAAATCTCCTTAATTTATTTTTTAAAATCAATTAATTAAGGTAGGAAGGAAGAAAAACTTAATTTCCTCTCCTATTTTTATGAAACACCATATATGTAATAATTAAAACTATTTTTTTAATATAAAAATAAAAATTGATACCTACTATTTATTTATTTATATAACTCATTATTATTTGAACAATTTTCAATAAGAAACTGATGATACAAAATAAATCATAAATGTATAAACTTTTTAACTAATCTCTTTATTTTAATGATTTTATTTTTGAGTTTCTACTTGCATGATTAGCTGATTTAATTATTACTTTTAAATTAATTTTAATTTTAGTTTTAGCAATTAATAAATAAATAAATAATAAAAATACAAAAAAATATAACTAAGATAGAGAGTCAAAGTAGACAGGTTTCTGCACATTTTTAAACCAAATCCTAAGTTTTAAGCACCTTGATCACCAATTTTGTTTCCACTTTATTTAAAATATAAGATTAATATCGTTTTTTATAAGCTCATATAAGTAAATAAAGACTTATTAATTTAGAATAATTATTTAATTTTTAATTAAGCTTTTTACTAAATATTTTAAACCCATAAAAAAAGAAACATATTAAAATGATTGATTAATTTATTAATTAATAGATATAGATATATTTTCAAAAAATTCATAAGCTAATTAATATATTTTACCCTAATTAGAGTGATAAAATTTAAAGATTATCAAACTTAGCTAAGGATAATCCCAAATCTGATGCACCATCGTCACCAATTTGATTATACCTTTAAAAATATTATTTTTCATTGATTGCAAAACAATAAATAATCCAATTTAAAGTTTAAAAAAGAGCTTTTAATTAATTATTAATATAATAAAATATATTTTAGTGTGTTTTTAATTCTATTTATTAATAAGTTAGTTAATAATAAGGAATAAATTATTTTTACTTTAGATTAAGTATTAAAGTAGATAGATGTACACAGTTTGATAAGGAAAACACTAAAGCTGAACTGCCTTCATTACCAATTTAATTGTAACTTTAAATTCATAAAATAGTTCTTACAATTGGAATTTTAACAAATAGGAAACTAAAAATTATAAATATAAAATAAAAATCTATTTTGAATATTAAAAAAATATTCAGATAAAAGACAGATTAAAAAATAAATAATTTTATCTTTCCTATAGCTTCCTAACTAATAGTACATATTATAAAAATAACTTTTACCTTATGTCAAGAGTTAAATTTTAAAGATTTTTACAGTTTTCTAAAATAGAGCTTAAATACTTTGCACCTTCATCAATAATTTGATTAATACTTTTAAATAGATTTTGATATAAAATTCCAAACAAAGCAAATAATAAAATTATAGATTTACTGTAAAGTTAGATAAATAAAAATATAAATCTAAAGAGATAAAAATTTAGATTATTTCAAATTACTAAAAGCCTAAAATTTTTTAAATTGTTGCCAAATTCAAACATTTTTTTTAGATTCAGAAATCAATTAGTTTTTTTGTTTTTGAATTTAGAAGATTTATAGCATAAGTTTAAATAATTTTTTACCTTAAATCTACTTCAAGGATAGTGTGAGATTATAATGAAGAGTTTGAAAACTTTGTTATAATTAAATTTAATTTTAGAATTAGAATGTAAGAAAATGTTGATATTTACATCTTCAAGTTTATTAAAAGAATTTTTCTGATACATTTTTTTTTGGAAAAGAGTTTTTCAACTTCAACTTTTTTATTAATAATTTATTTTTTATTTCGTTTCAAAATAAAAAACAACAAGTTAATCAAAAGATAAATCATTTTTAATTTTACTAAGTAAAAATTTTTTTGTAGAGAAATAAAAGTTATGATTTGGTCAATCAAATATATTTAAATGAGGTTAGAAGTAAAATTACAATAATTTTAATTTTTTATTTGTTGATCAATCTGACTTTTTTATTAATTTTTTTTAAGTAATTTCTATATATTTAAAGAAATTATTTTTGAATTAAAATATTCATAAATTTTAATTTCTTATCTAAATCTTCAATCTTATTGCTTAACAAAAAACAACACTTTCTTTTGATTATTAATTAGGTTTTTTACTTGTAAAATTTTATTTTTTCATTATGTTTATTTTCATTCATTTAGTCTAAAGAAAGAGTACTGATTGTATTATTATTTAGGAAATTTAAAATATATTCTTTAATTTATAATAATAGAATAAAATAAATTTAGTATATTTGTTAATAATTAAATTATCATATCTAGATTTGGAAGGCTAAAAAGGTTTTAAGCAGAGAAAACAAGCTAATAGAATCCCTTTATACAAGTATTTAATTTAGAGCTAAGTTATAATAGAAGAATAGAAGTTTTAATTTGTTCCATGAAAGATTTTATCAAAAAGTAAAAAAAATATAGATAGAGAGTTTATCTTCTTATATTAATTAAAAGTAATTAAATAGGGTGTGAACAGAAAAAAAGGAACACATACAGAAAAAATAAACAAGCAATCAAACAAATTTAGTTCATTGAAAAAAAAAATTTCAATCAAATAAATTAGATTGATTGTGTTTGTTTGTTTGTTTGTTTGTTTGTTTGTTTGTTTGTTTGTTTGTTTGTTTGTTTGTTTGTTTGTTTGTTTGATTTTTGTTTGGTTTATAGATAGATATAAATAGTAAAAATATCAACTTTGGTATTGATCAAATATTATAATTAAATTAATAATAACTATATCAGCAAATTAAATTTGTAGTCAATAGGATAGGATTTTTTATAAGATATCAAAAATAACTTAAAGCAATACAAATAAACAAAGAAACAAAAAATAACCAGAAAGTAGATTTCTGAAACAGAAAAACTCATTAAGAATAAGTTTAAACTCAAATTATCAATGTACGCAGAGGAAATTAAAGTTGTCATTTTAGGAAATTCAGGTATTTTTGCACTTTAGATAGTATGTACAAAATCAAAATATTCATCAACTTTCTTTGCTTATTCAAAAAAGGTGTCGGAAAAAGCAGCATTATGATGAGATTCGTCAAGGATGAGTTTTCAGCTACTTAACCAACAACCATGGGAGCAGCATTTATGTCAAAAATAATTAAGACAGCTGATAATTAATTTAAATTTTAAGTAAGAAATATTTCTACTGATCAAAATAAAAGATTCATATCAATTTATGTAAATAGATTTGGGATACTGCTGGACAAGAGAAGTATAAGTCTTTGGCACCCCTTTACTATAGAGGTAAATTATAGTACAAGCTTAGCTAAAAGTTTTAAATAATGTTTTAATATAAAAGAGGCAAGGATAGGAATTGTAGTTTATGATATAACTTCTTTAGCTTCCTTTGGAGTTTTAAAAACATGGATTACAGAATTGCAAAAGCAAGGCCCAGAAAACTTGAGTAAATATTTAAATTTAGAAGATTCATTAATGATAAATATTGCATTTATAAATAAAAATTTTTAGTATTAGCCATAGTCGGCAATAAATCTGATCTACAAGATAAATAGGAAGTTCCTTATGAAGATGCAATGAATTTCGCAAAGGTATAATTTTAGAACAAATCAAAGAAAGCAAAAATCAATTAAATAATTGAAATTAATAATTCTTTTATTAAAAAACTAAAAAGTAAGTTGACGCCCTTTTTGAGTTGACTAGTGCCAAAGAAAACAGAGGAATCAATGTAAAATAGCATTTTATTCGTTTAAATTTTGGGAATATTTTAATATATTTAATAGATTATTCATTCGTTATTCATCCTTTTGATAATTAATTTAGGATTTGTTCATGAAGTTAGCTAATAAAATAGAGTTATAAAAAATATAAAATAGCATGAAAAAAAATAACTAAGCTGGTTAATCTTTTGCAGTTAATAGTCACCCAAACAATAAACAAGGATCTTGTCCCTGTTGAAAATGAAAGCAAGCTTTTAATTTATGGGATTAAAGTTGAATTAATAATAAACAGGTTTTAAAATAATTTAAAATAAAAAATATATATATACCAAACAAAATATAAGAATTTCTTAAAGTAATCTATCTATCTAATTAACCAATCTGATTGATCTAAGTAATTAAAAATCTATCATTTTTATCAATACAAATTTATAGTAAATTTATCTATTTTTCTATATACCTACCTATCTACTTATCTCTCTATAATACTTTCTTTGTATTATGTATTTATGTACGTATGTATTTATACTTACATTTTTCAATTCTTAATACCTATTATTTATCAATATTGTTCTAATTTTATTACTATTCAAACCTATTACTTTTTTTAAAACTTAAATACTAGTTAGCTAGCTAATACTAAAATTTAATATATCTTACCCATTTTATGATTACTATGCACATTTAACTTTTTTTGTTAGGTATTTTCCATATTGATTGAAGTTTAAATTATTATTTTAGGAAATCTATATTTTCCAAAACAATCAATTTTTATTTTTCATTTCATAATAACCAAATAAAAAAAAATAGAAAACAAACAATTAATTTATTCTTATTATCTAAATTGTTTGTAAATTTATTTAGCCTTGAAAATAAAAATAATTGCAGCAACTCAATAAAATATTTTGAAATTATAATTAATTCTTTTTAATAAGTTTATTTGTTATTTTGAACTAAATTAAATAGATTTTTTAATTAACAATATATATATTCAATAAACTCTGTTAATTTTCTTACAAAAAAAGCTCTGAAAAATTCTAAAAATGTATTTATCTAGTTATAAAACCTATTTTTTATTTAATATGACTTATTATTTATCAGAAATTATTAAAATTTAGATAATCAATTATTTTTTAAAGTAAATTAGAATTTTTAGTATTCAAAAAAATTATCATGTTAATTTTTAAGTGAAGCTTCTCAGATTAATAGTTCTTACATTTTTAATTAAATTATAAATTTAGTTAGATCATTAATTAATTAATTAACTATTTTAGCAAATTAAAATTATTTGAAATTTAGCATAAATAAATTTTCATATAAAATATAATTTTGACTTATTTTAATGTAAATAGCATTAAATTGATTATCTTATAAAAGAAATTAATTATTCATATAAAAATTAATTTTTACAAAAACTTAAATTTGGATACCAAAGGATAAAAATGCTTCTATAAAAATCATTATTTTATAACTTTTAGGATGTACTTCATTCATCATTTTAAGTAAATGTTTTTATTTTATTTTATTTTTTTGAAAAAAGTTTAATAGCTCGTAATTACCTTCTCACACTGACCTCTCACTAATCTTTAGGTATTTAAAACATTTTTATATATTATTAATCTATCTATTTATTTATCTATTTTGCAAATGGAATTCATTAATTTATATAATATTTAACAAATACTTTCAATATTTTATTAAAAATCTATGTTTAAATAAATAAAGTTTAATAAAAATTGAACAATAAGATTTGTTGACTTTATGTTCTACTTTGCAAAACTGCAAAAATCTAAAAATTCTTCAACTGTTACTTGAGTAAAAATATTATTACTTAATTAATTAAAAAATTAAAATATTTCTATTAACCTCACTATTTAATTTGCTATTTATTTTCTTCTTTATTCGTTTTTTTTGTTTGACTATAATTAATATATCTTACTTGTATTTAAGATTTTTTTAACATTATTTAAACATAATTAAAGTTCGAATGAAATTAATAATGAAATACCATTAGATTTTGGTGAAGCTTTTGCTAATCTTACAGAATTAACAATCTCTTTCTAGTAAAATTAATTAATATTTAAAACATTGCTTTTCAAATTTAAAATAAATTTACTTTTTATTAATCAGCTAATTATGAATTTTTATTGTTGTTTTAATTTTAGATAAGATAAATGAGTTTTTTTTTTAATATACTAAAAGTTTTAACGAGATTGGTCCGGAAGTAGCTTCAAGTTTTGCACTTTCTTTGGAGAAATGTACTAAACTTACATATCTGTTTATTGATTTTACGTAAAAACAATTATTGCTATTTTTAATCCTAAAATTTTCTCTTTTTTATCTTTTGATTGTAAGTTCGAGAATTTAATTAGTAATTAATTCAAGCTTTTAAATAAATAAAAGATATAATCAAATCGGTGATGAAGGCTTATAAAGCTTAAGCTCGGCTTTGACAAATTGCACTAATCTCAAGATTTTGAAACTCGAATTATGGTAAATAAATACAGATTTATTTAATTGTTTGTATTGTTCTACTTTTCCTTAAATAAAATTCAGTAATCTTATTCCTATTCCTACAATGCTCTTCGTTCATAAAGTTATTTATTTTTATATTTTATAATAAGTGAGTGACTTCAATAATATTAGAAAACCAAATTTTAAATATTTTTTATACTTTCAGGAAAATGGAAAAAAAGATATAATTTATTTATGTTCATGCTACAAATAAATAAATTGTTTATTTTTTTTTACATTTTTTAGAAAAAATATAATTTAATTGGATTTAACTTATTCTAAAAGTATTGTATGATAAAGTCGAATTCATTTTTTTATATCAACAACTTATTTCTTTTATACAACAAAGCCAAACTAACATTTCTAATGAAGGTCCTTCTAAATTAGGCTCTGCTATGGCAAAATGTTCTAATCTCTAAGAATCAAGACTTTTTTTCCCGTAAAAAATATTTAAAGAAATATTTATATATAATATTATATAATATAAATAAGATAAGAATTTTGCAATTTGTTTTCAGATTTTTTGATCATTTTCTATATTTCGATGAATATATGTTTGTAAACTGTGTCCAATTTTAGGTTTTTCTAATTTGGCTTTCACTTTGCTATTTTTTTCATTGTTTAAAGCACAAAATTATATTAATAGTGGAAATTCAGTTGGTTCATAGGGTTTATTTGGCTTGGCTAGTGGTCTTTCTGCTCTAAAATAATTGGTACTTAACCTCAAGTAAATTTTTTTTCTCTAAGCTAATTTAATTGATTTGGTTTTATACAATTTAATTTAATTTATAAATTTTGGAAATAAGATATTGATTTAGTTTATTTTCTTATTGTGTTTTATAAAATAAACTTAAAATATTTATTTTGAAAATAGCTTTAATTGTGTAAGTGATGAAGGTATACTAGACATATGTACTGCCATATAACAATGCAACAACCTTTGGTATCTTGAGTTTGAACTAATGTAAATATAGTTGATTTATTAATTTATGAAATATAATTTTTATAAAAAAACAAATAATCCAAAATAATTTTGATATTTCTTATTTTCTGAGATTATTTATTTATTTATTTATCAAAACCTATTTTTGCAGAATATATTTTATTTTTTTATTTTTTATGAATACTTAATCAATTTTTTTCATTTAATTAATAGGGATAATAATGAATTAAGTTAAGAATCGAAATTAAAATTAAAATAATAGGTTAAAAAGTTGAAGAGACTTGTATTCATAATTTGTTGGATATGAATAGCAGTTAGCTATCTATATCTATCTAGCAAGCAAGCAAGTTACTTAACTAATTTAGCAAAATCTATTTATATTTAAATGTTTTTTATTTGAACGAACAAAATAAAATGTTGTATAATTTGCTCTAGTTATCTGTCTAGTTTATCTAAGTAAGAAATTAAGATATCAATTTTTATGGCAAAAAAATAAATTAACAAAATTTAAATAGGAATAAATAAATAAATAAATAAATAAATAAATACATTTATTATTTTATCTTCAACAAATAATTCAATATCTTTACATAATTTGAATCGATCGATACATGAATCAAAATGCAAATTCTTCAGTGATTAAAAAAGTACAATAATTTTGTCAGATTCACAAAATTTGAATATCTTTTTAACAGAATTCATAAATTTTAATATTAGAAAGTCTGTAAATCATTTTTACTAATATAAATTATCAATTTCAAAAATAAATTTTTGAAATAATCAGCAAAATAAGTAAACAAATTTATTAATTAATTTTGAAAGCATTTCAAACTTATAACCAGTTCACAGTTGTTTCTATTTATTTAATATTAAATTAATATAAATTAGATGATAACATATAAAAATATGTTGTTAAGGTATATTAGATTTTACCTAAAACATTGAATTAAAAAGATGAAAGTCTTTTCAATTTTTTAATCTGTCTGATTGCATTATTAACTTTGCTTATTGGTCCTAAATATTTACTTATATCATTCTAAATAAAAATTGTTAGTAAAGATTAAGTTTACTATATTCTAGCTTTAAATAGATATAAATGGCTTAAACTTTTAAGATTTTTGACAAGATGGAACAACGATTCTTACTAAAGTCTAAAATAATTTGAAATAATTAAAATTAAAAATATATTTTTATTCATAAATTTTTTAATTTACTCTCCTAATATCTTAATTTTTAATTTCTGAATAGAAGTATTTGCAGATAACTTGTTAAAGAAACAAGAGGTAGTTACTTCATCTGAAAATTTCCTTTTTAAAAATGAATTTGATTATGATAACATCAAATATTTTATTTAAATCACTTACTTGCTCAAAAAATAAAGATTTAAATGTTTTACTTATTTTATCTTACTTAATCCGTTTCCCAAATCTTTAAAAAAACAATCTTATTTATTGTTTTAGCTATTTCAAAAAATTTTTTAAAGCTAATATTAATGTTCTAATTTTACTCAAAGCTTAGTTTCAAGTAGTTTAGATTCTTTAAAGTCTAAATAGAAGTAAATAGTTTTATAACTAAACTTTCCTATTCATCATCTCTGTTTTAAAATTTATTTAATATTTTTTTAATTTAAAATAAATGAAATTATTCTTAATAATTTAAAAATGAATGACGAATAAAATAATATTTATTTACTCTTAAATTGTTATTTCAGTGAATTTAAGTTATATAAAAACTAATTCTTTTAGATGCATTAACTATTCTGCTATGACTTCCATATATTTCGAATTTAAGCTATATTAAATGAATAGTTAACAAAATGATTGCTAAATAATATTTTATTTACTTTATCTTTAAGTTTAATACATAAAGGTTATTTAGGTTTTAAATTTGCTACACTATCTATGTGGAATCTTCACTAAAATCAATTGTTTTATATCCCTAACGATACTAATATTAGCTTTTTCATTTATTTTAATGTTAAAAAAAACAAAACCGAATAATTTATGAAAAATAAGTGAGGGAATTATCAATTTATTTTAAAATTTTTATATTAAAAACAGAATCATAAATACTTTTAAGAAAAATTAAAAATGTAAATTTTTTAATTTCTAACCTAGGCTGAAAGCAAAAAGATTAAAATAAATAATAATTAATATTAATGAATAATGAAAGATTTACTCTTTAAACAATTCAAATTTTAAAGTTTTTAAGCAGGTTTTTGTATTCAAGCAATTTGCAAAATTTATAATGAAATCAGGTTTTTCAGTGCTTTTTATAAATTATTAAATAAATGTAATGAAAGAGAAAAAGGATTTTTTTTAATCTTATAAAAATTACTAGACCATAAGAGATAGATCTGTCAATTAATTCTATTTATCAATAAATTAAACTAGTTAATCCAAATTATCTTCATATTTTTAAACTTGAAAACAAGAGTACTATCTTTAATAATAAACATGGTTAAGTTTATATTGATATTTTTATTACTTACTAAATCTAGAGAGATATTTGTTTTAGATTGTATGTTGGGTAAATGAAACCCAGAACATTACTGATAATTTAATATTAGTATCTGAGGTAAAAAAAAATAATCAGTTATGATATACATATTAAAATATTTAATTAAATTTAAACTAAAAAATCTTAAATTAATAAACAATTTTTTAGTATATTTATTTATATTTGCTTGTTTGTTTACCCTTTTAGTTTTAAAGCACTTACATTCTTGAACATACCAATAATATATCCAATCACTTTTGATTAAATTTCAGTTGCATTAAAATGACCATCACTATCAAATTAAATAAAATATTCTTCACTAAATAAATATAAGAGTAAAATACTCATATAATTTAAAAATAATTATTATTAAATGAAATGATATTATCAAAAGCTTAGAAAATTATTCTTTAGAATTTTATGAATAAATAATTCATAAATTTTAAATTATCTGTTTAAATTAAAAATTAAACCTTAATTTAGATTTTTAAATAAATTAATCAAACAGGTTGATATCAATTTTTTTTTTTCAGTATGTTTTATTATCCTTATATCAATCTACCCATAAAATGAATAGTAAGGAATTAAGGAAATATGGTATTAGAGAAATTACATTTAGTGTAATAAAAAATTTAAAGGATTTTATAAGTAAAAAAAAAAATAATCTAAAATAGGATAATTAATTATTTAATTAATAAAATGGTTTACTTAAAATGGATATAAATAAATTTGTAGTCTATGTATTATTGTTTAACTTTTTCGATTTCATAGAAAGCCCTTTGAAAGCTTACAATTGATTTGTTTTATTCTGTTTCGCTTTAATTAAACCAAAACTATCTTGCTTTATCATAAAATCGAATCCATTCAAATGTTTCCTTAATAGTTAAAATATAATCTTTTTTCAAATAAAAAATTATTTCTATTTACTGTTTCATTTATTGCCTTTTCAATATCACCTAAATTTATTTATATATTTAATATTTTATATAATTTGTTTACAAATAAAATTTGATCAAATAATCACCTTAAAATTCAAGTATTTCTATTAATTAAAACTCTCTCTCAAAATTTAAACAATTTTTTGAGCCCACTTCGTAATAGGATTCTTAGTAGTTGGTGATATTGCATCCACTTTCAATAAAATCTTTCAAGAAGCTCTAAGTATTATTGCTTAGACACTGCTGATATCCTAATATTGTTTTATCAAAATCAATAACTTTAAAATATTTATTGCTTATTTTAAAAAATAGCCCATAAACATTCTCCTTGATTATATTGATATCTTCATTTAATTTGTTTTTCTTTTTTATTTAATCAAACAAAATTTCAATTGTCTAAAAATTTTCTTCTAAACTATCGCTTTATTAAACCTCTTCGTTTTTTATTTAAACGCTTTTCTTTTAGCCATTTGGGTTATTTTACTTTTTCATTTTCGTTAATTTATTTTTCTCACCAATTTAATTATATATAAAATCTAAGTATCCTCTTTAAAAATAAATAATTAATTAATTACTTTAACATGAAATACTGCTTATTAATTATATTTACAAACCTACTCAGCAATACTTTAAAACTTTATTAATTTATAAATGTGATTTAAATTTGGTTATTAATAAATAGAACATAATGTTTATATCATTAAAATTTAGTAAAAATTTAAAACAAAAAAAAAATTGATTCCTCCGAGGTTTGAACTCGGGACCTTCAGTGTGTTAGACTGACGTGATAACCACTACACTAAGGAATCGCTTACGATAAAGATGAAAATATTTTCATTTATTTTGTCAAATTTTATCATATATAATTCATTATTTATTTAAAATTCATAAATAATAAAAACCATATTTTGAATATTATTTTTAATTAAATTACCATAAAAAATATTTAAAAATGTTTCAAAAATAAAAAAAATGATTCCTCCGAGGTTTGAACTCGGGACCTTCAGTGTGTTAGACTGACGTGATAACCACTACACTAAGGAATCGTTTGATGCTAATAACTAAAATTATTAGGACTAATTTTTTATATTGATTAAAAATTAGTAAAAGTAAGCAATTTGATGAGATATTATTAACCAACTATATAGTAAAATTACAAAAAATGATTCCTCCGAGGTTTGAACTCGGGACCTTCAGTGTGTTAGACTGACGTGATAACCACTACACTAAGGAATCGCTTGTGCTGAATAAAAAGATTTTACAATTAATTTTGCTAATTTTGAATAGAAATATTCAATTTCAAATAAATAAAAATAATTCTGATTAATTTTTTTAAAATAAATATAAAAAATCAATCAATTTAATTAAAGAAATAAAAAAAATGATTCCTCCGAGGTTTGAACTCGGGACCTTCAGTGTGTTAGACTGACGTGATAACCACTACACTAAGGAATCCTTTCTGCTCATAAAAAATAATATGCCATTGTAATTTTGTTAAATTTACCATAAATTTTGATTGATTTTATAAGTAGTGATTGAAATAATAAAGAAGTATTTATTTTAAATAAGCTAATTTAGTTCTTCATTTGTTACTATTTTCCTTTAAAGTTAGATTTGTTTCATGAATAAAAAAATTGATTCCTCCGAGGTTTGAACTCGGGACCTTCAGTGTGTTAGACTGACGTGATAACCACTACACTAAGGAATCGTTTATGCTATCAAATTATATTTTTCAACAAATTTTGTCAAAATTAATTTTTGATTTAAATTAAAATAATAATAATAAATTTAATGTAATTTTAGTAGAAATTAATTATTTATCTCTATTTTAATCTTCAAATCATTTTTGATAAAAATACAAAAATGATTCCTCCGAGGTTTGAACTCGGGACCTTCAGTGTGTTAGACTGACGTGATAACCACTACACTAAGGAATCGTTTGATGCTAATTATACTTATCTGATATCCTTAGGTAAATAAATTTTTATGATAGTTGCAAGAAGTAAGCAAAGCAGTAGGATTAAAAATGAGTAAATTTACAAATTTAGAGTAAATTAAATTTATTGATTAATATATTTATTTATTGATCTTCATATTATTTAGATTCTACATAATTTTACTAGACTAATAAATGGTTTCAATACAAAAAATAAATCAGTGAATTTATTTGCTTTTGTATGGATAAAATACAAGTTAAATTTTACTTAGGTTATTTGTTAAATAATTAAAATAAGAATATTGTTTTTGCGGCTTTTCTATTTCGTGATATTGAGATTCTAAAGCAAGATATATATTGCTTTTTTGATGAAAAATTTTGATTTAACATAAAGAAAGATAATTAGAGAGATAGTTGGATAATAAAAGCTAATTTTTAATATTATTTCTTAATTCTTAAAACATAAATGATTAATAGAGATTAGCAATTCAAGCAAATACTTAGTTCTTAGAAATATGAAGGGAGCATAAATAATTAGAATAGAGTTAGCTCTTCTACCTATTTTCCCTAAGAAAGCCACTCTTCAAATAATTTAATGATTACTCTTCAAAGACCACAAACTGCAAAGATAAGTTAAAAATCATTAACTAAGCTACCATAGCAAGGTAGCAGTTCTTAGATAAAAAATATAGATTCATAAAGAAGTTAAAAGAGCAACCCTCTCTTGAAGCATAGAAATGTGTCTTCTCCTGGACACGTACAGAAATCAGTGAAAATAAATACCAAAAACAGCATGTCTAACTATTAATTAGGTAGCACTAAATCAGAATTAACTTTTAAATCATTTGAAAATATTCCTGCCTCTAGTCACAACTTTCAGCCATACAATTAAGTAACTAACAGTTCATAGAAAGGATATTCTCCATAAAAAACATAGAATACATTCCATCAGCAGCAAACAGGATAAAATTAAAAGCAGAGTATGATGCATTTGTAGAGTTTAAATTAATATAAATAAGATGAGTTGTCATAAATAAGTGATTCTAACATCACGTACTAGGAATAATATGACTAAATGAACTAAGATGTTTCATTTTAGATTTAACAAGCTCTCAATTCAATCAAAGTTGATTAGGTGATTAAGCTATTTGAAAGTAAATGCAAAGATATTAAGTTAGATGTGCAATTCCCACAATTAATTAAATTTGTTGACAGAGTTTAGAAATCTTGCCAAAATGGTAAACTAGATCTTAGTGAGCAGTCTCTTGGCCCAAATAGCGCCAAAATAGTTGCTGAGATTATAAAAAATAACTCAAACTTCTCTACAATAAACTTAAATAGAAACAACATAAAAGACGAAGGTGCCTTGTTAATTGCTTAGGCTATTTTAAATAACCCTAACATTTGCATTATAGATATTTCCAACAATAATTTATCTTCATAAGGATGTTAGTTCTTTTTTGAGCTCTTGTAATCAACCGAGAGTATATACTCTCTCAATATTTCCTCACCAGATAGTTATAATAGGAATAAAATGAACATAGAAACTTCTAAATCTATTTCTTAAATGCTCAAAGTCAATCAAACTCTCAGTTTTCTTGACTTAAGTCACTCATTATTAGGACCAAATGGTAAATTTGCTTCTCTATTTTAAGTTTAATGCTTAATTTATCAATAAAAATTCCAAATATGTTCACAAAAAAAATAAATTTAAGATTTCAAAGAATGGATTTAAAATATCTAAGATATTTAAACAAGTTCTATTAAATAAGGAAAATGAGTAAAAAGTATCTTCAAAATTAATTAAAATATCTAAAACGCTTCTAAATTAATATAAAAAATTTTAGATCTTAAAAAGAGTAACTTCAAAATGCAAATAAAGAATTAAATAGAATAATATAAATAATATCATAATTATTTCATTTTTTTACTCAATTTTATTTTTTAAGATTAATAAATACATTTTTAGCTAAAATTTAATGAAATTTTTACAATTAAAAATGGAGTTTAATTTATAATTGATTGAGTTAATATTTTTGAAAAATAGATTTAAGAATAAATACAAAAAATTAACTTAAAAATAAAGTTCAATCAATTCAATCAATGTCCTTAAATATTTTATTAAAAAATTTTACAAAATTTATTTAGTAAGAATGAATGATATATTATTTTTTTGTAATAACTTTGCTTAATTTGAAGATTTAGAAAAAAAAATATTATTTTTAATAAATAAATTTTACATTAAATGTTTTATTAATTTGGAGAGATAAATTTATTTAAAAATAAAAAAAGGTTTATACAAAATTGTAAAAGGATTGAAAGAAAATAAAAGCTTGGTTTATTTAAACCTTTCTTTCAATGAGCTTGGACCTGAATGTGGCAAGATTCTTCAACCTATTCTTTTGAATAGTAAGATTGTTCAGCTAGATTTGTCTAACAATAAAATAGGCAATTAGTCTCTAGAAAAAATAGGTGAAACCATATTTTCGGGGTAAGGAGTATTTTCTATCGAGATACTCAATTTCTCTAATAATTAAATTAATTCAGATGGTCTTTGTGATTTTATGAAAGCAATTATGAGAAACAGTAAAATACAAAAGCTTTATTTTGATGGAAATTCATTTTAAGATCCTGTTAATGATTCACTGACAAACTATTTTATTGCAAACAGCTCTTTAAAAACATTTAGCTTAAGAGATTGTTCGTTTCATGCTAATTTCATTGAAAATATTTCTTTAGGTAAATTAAATAAAAATATTTATTAGAATTTTTATTGAAATGGTTTATTAATAATAAAGGTCTACAACAAAACGATTCTTTAAAGGTTCTTGATATCTCTCACAATTATATAGGCGATGAAGGATTAACTTATTTAGCTGAATGTTTAAGCAAAGAAAATAAATCACTAGAGGAACTTTACATGAAAAGATGTAATATATAAGAAAAGGGAGGAATTGAATTAGCCAAAATAGTTGCATGTCATCCTAATCTAAGCAAAATAGATGTGTCACATAATTTAATGAGTGAAGAATCAGGAACTTATATAGCTACTAATATTAGAACTAATTGGAATATAGTCTTATTTGACATAGAAAAAAATTATATTAGGTAATTTATCTTTAATAATTATCAATAATACATTTTTTTATTTTATCGTTCAGTCAAACATATCTACTTTGATCAAAATTTTTAGTTACAAACTCATTAATTCTTACTTGAAAGCTATTTTTAAATTAAATAATCTATGAATAATTATTAATTAGGTATGATCAACATGTGGAAATTAAAAAATTAGTTAAAAGAAATTAGGAATTCAGTAAAATGAAAGAACCTGTTTTTCTCCTAAATACATTGAGCAATTTGAGAGGTTCAGAAATAAAGAAAGAGGACTTAGAATAAAGAAAAAATAACCTAATTTAAAAAGAAAGGATAAATAATAATGATAGTTCTTAACTGGCAGTTAGTATATAAAAGGCTGAGTAAGTTTTGATTTAGACAGAAGAAGTGGTTAAACAATAATAACTTGAAATGAGAGCAGAAATGGACTAGATTATGAAGGAGTTGAAAAATTTAGATATTATACAAAACACCTAAGTTAACGACTTGTTGAAAGAAATTGATAAGCAATTTGAAAAGAACCAGAATACAAGAAAGGAAATAGACTCCATGAGGAAAGAGATCAAAACAGTAATCTTATTAGAATCATATATTTAGATATTTATTTATTCATTTATTTTATATCATAGAAAACACAGGACATGATACACAGAAAAAATCTACTACTTCAGTAGCTTGCCTTATAAAAGAAAGTTGTAAAAGAAGAAGAGTTAAAGGCAAAAAGTGAAGAAATGGCTTACTAAATGTTTTCATAAAATGTAGAAAATTTAAAAAAGAAAATAGAAATTCTGAAACAAGGAAAATTGCCTCCCGACCATTAACTTTAACAACTTTAAAATCAGAAGACACTCTCGACACCAAGCTCTCCCCAAACCAAACAAGGAACCTTCACTTTTCCATAAGGAGGAGATACTACAAATACAAAGTCATCAACCTTCAAAAAACCAAAATAAAAAACTTAAAATTCTACATCAAATATAAAAAATAAAAAATAGCAAAATAAAAGTGAGACAAAAAAGTGAATTAATATAATAAATCTATAAAAAACATATGCAATTTAATTAAATAATTAACATTATTATTTGTGTTTATTTAATCTTATTTCTTATAATTATTAAGCTATAGTATAATTAAAACCTTCTTCAATTTATTCAATTTTATTTAAATATTTTTTCATAAAAATTCTAAATATTTCATTGAAACAGATATTCTTGAAGTATTTTAAGATTTTTAATAAAAATACAAAAATATTATTTAAATTAAAAAAGTAATTTTTGATAATATTTAAAAGGTTTTTTTAGAAATAACTCTAAATTTTAAAAAATATATTTATTATTAAAAATTGAATTGAAAAATAATTTAACATTTCATTTGAATTATTTTATAAATCTAAATAATATTTAAATTAAACCAAATTAGACATATATTAATATTAAGTCTTAAAAATATTCTTTGTTATTATTGAATGTTCAAAATTTTAAAAATTTAATTGAATATTGCAAATAAGTATTTTAAAGAGAAGTTTAAATAATTAATGGAGTTATTACAATAAATAGGTTTTTTTGAGGAAATTAAATTTAGTTTTAAGAAATAGTTGGTTTTTATTTTTCACAATGAAATAGTGTCAGCGAATATTAGATAAATAAATATAAGATTTTTTTTAACCATAAAAACTTGGTTTTAATAAAAATGATACTTTCTTTTATTTTTAGAAATTGATATTAATTTAACTTTCAAAAATTTTTACTTTTATCTTCTTTTCTTAATTCAAGTAGTAATTGAATATATTTATTTGTTTTGCTGTTTACATTTATTTATCTAAAAGGGTATTAAAAATTTAGTATTCATATTATAATAAGTATTAGTTGTAAGTAAGTAATCTTTAATGCTTTGTTAGTTAGCTAGCTAGTTATATTTTTTAATAGCCACAAAATTTTTGAATGAAGAGTTGAAATTTTGAGAGAGATGTTAATTAAATAAGATTGTTTATTGTTTATGACCAGAATTAATTAATAATTAGATAAATTAAACTCTATTACCATATATATTTACCATACCAATAATTAAATTTTATGTATGAATGGAAAAAAAAAGTTAATCTTTGTTCTTCCATTTAAATTAGTTATCTTAAATTCCTAAATTTGCATTTTAGGAAGAATCAGATAAAGCAAATTAGCATAACATAAATAGACCCAATATCAACTTTATAGAAAATTAGTCTTAAGCCAATTGCGTTAAGTTAGCTCTGAAAAATAGAGAATAGCATTTATCTTAAGAGAGAACCATGAAGTCTCCACATATAATGACAAATACCTTCGTATTCAACAACTCTAATATAAATATACAAAATAATTTCTACAATGAGTTGCAGCCCACTAACAACTAGAAGGTACACTTAGTTTTTCCCATGAGTAGCTAAAATACTCCTTCGCGTCCTTCAACTTAAGATACAGGAATTAGTTAGGTTTTTAGAAGGATCAAAAAAGCTTAACTGAATCAAGGATAAAGATCAAAGAGTTCTTTGTCAAAAATTTATAACAGCAACACATTTCATAACAACATAAATTTAACTAGCTACATCAATCAGCAAGACAATACAAATAGTGATTAGAATAAGTTGCAAAATTTGTTACCAAATAAAATAAGTCCAACATCTATATCCGCTTCTTATAGATCAGTTTCCTTTGATTATACAGGTGTAAAATTTAATTGGTTAGCATTTACAAATTAAGCGATGATATTATTAATTTTAGACTAAATTTTAGAACAGATAGAAAATTGGTAGCGAAAATCAAAAAAGGCAGTTCCAAACTATAGATCAAGGCAGTGTCTAATTTAAATAGCCCAAGTAAGATCATATGAATGTAAGATTTAGCTTTATTTATTTTCTTGATATATTAAATTGGATTTTTGGAGTTGAAATAAAGAGCATTAATTGATTGATTGCTTGACTTGCTAATTTAGAAATATTAATATAAAATAGCAATAAAATCAGTTTAGAAGTATAAACATCTAAGATTATTCCTCAAAAGATAACGAATCATTTGCTCAGTATGAAAATTATTTAAATGACAGTTTCTATGATAAAAAGAAGCAAAGCACTTAAATTCAAAATAAATCCTTGTTACAATATTAAAATAACAATAGCAACCATCAACAGAGTCTATATGTAAAATCATCATTCATCATAAATAATATTTAATTTGCTTTGATATTAAAATAGTAAGCAAAGCTTCCTTCAAGTCAGTAATAAAGTAGAAACAGCAGTGTTGCAAAAAGAAAATATTCAAGTAAATCAGTTTCCTCTAACCACAATGAGCTGGTTAAAGTATATGGTTTTAACTAAAAATAAATAACTACAAATAAGCAAAATGCAATACCTAAGCAAGTGTAATAATTAGAGACTCTAAAAGCCAGGCCTCCTTCAACTAATTAAAGCAGAAGGTAAATTTTACAAAGATTCATTAAGCTTTAATAAATAAATTTAATTTTTAACTAATTTATTTAATTTAATAAATATTATATACTCCCAAGTTTTAAATTCTTGTGAAAGTGGAAGGCAAGAATTAAATTCCAAGATTATATTTTTTATTTAAAAAATTAAAATTATTTTTAAAATAACAATAAATACTCTTATTATAATACATAATACACTTTATATGAAATAAAAGGGTTATGATAACCAATGAATTAGCTTCCTATAAAATTAAATATTTTTAATTTAAATTAAAAATTAGATCTCCTTTAATGAGATAGAGGAAATATAAATAAAACAATAACAATTCAATTATGTGTGAATCTCCAGATTACTAAAAGAGAAACAAAATATAAATTGAATAAATACCTATAATTTTAAGTTAGAATTAAAACTAATTAACTCCAAATGAAAAAAATTTAGTTTTTTCATTCAACTGTGAGATGAATCCTAATAGGAGTTTTTAAGAAGTGCTAAAAGATTAACTCAAGAGTACTTGATTTTATTTATTCATTTTTTTTTTAAACTTTCTCCAAATTAACTAATTAAATAGCTAAAAATTGCAATGAAGAAAATTCTAGCATAGAATAAAATAGTAATTCGAAATTTTATTTCAGCAGTCTTGACAACATTGAGGAATAAAAAGATCAGTCTGGGTTTAAATAGTAATTTATTGGTTCTAAGAATAGCTAAAACTTAGATAATAAAAGCTATAGTAAAGATTTAAGTTAAAAATAAAATGAATAAAAATAAGAATTAAGTAAAACAGTTAGCTAAGAATCAAAAAATTTGTCTAGCTATGAGCAGAACAAGGCAATTTAAAGTAAACAAAGTTATCAATATAATTTTTAGAAGTAAAACACTAAAAAAATCTATGAAATGTTAAAAAATACGAAGAGTAACTCGAAATAGTTAACAAATGATGAAAAAGTTGAAGATTAGATTAACATTCATATAATTTCAAAAAACAATTAATAAAATATAAACAATTAGCAAAATTACAAAACACTCGATAGCTTCTTATCCTAAAATGTTGACGAAAATGCAGATTAAATCAATGCTAAGTAAACAAATTATTAAAATTAATAGCATTACAAGAGAAAGTACAACACCTTAAATAAAAAAACAATCAATTTAGAAGAAGAGAAATAAAAAATACTTTAAATGATAAAATCGTAAAACTAAAGTATTTATCAAAACTAAACTTAGATTAACAGAGGAGATGCTGTTGATTCAAAGAACAGAATCTATTTAGACTTTAACAAAAATGATAACAATAAAAACAAATCAGAAAATAAAAACTAGCAGCAATAAAATATTTGTTTTAACTAACAAGAAAATGTAAATAAAAATAACAGTGTCCTTCTTAATAATCAAATAAATAGGGCTCAAATTAAAAAAACGAATAAATAAAAGCAATATGATTTAATAGGAGCAGAGTCTTCTGTTTAAGATAGACAATCTATTTCTCCAAAGAATAACAAGAATCAAATAATGCAGCCTTAGAATTTAATTTATAACATTGAATCTTAAAGAAATCTTGTGGAAGACTCTGTTGATAAAATTGATAATAATGATAGAATTAAATAAAATAAAATAGAGGACTAAATCTATGTGTATTATGATAAGTATTTGCAAGATAGCAACGGTATTTTAATTTCTTTTTTAAACTTCATTCTCATCTTTCTTTTTCGAAAGGTTTTTAGAAAATCTTCAAAGGAAAAAAATGCGAAAATGATTAAGAATCATCTCAGACGAGATTCAGTCTTGCAAACGTTTAAGTAGCAACAGAGTCCTAGAAAGAATTATAAATTAACATTCAGAAATAAATTTCAAGACAAAGCAGTGCTCAAAATAATAGTTAGACAATCTCAGACAATAATTTTAGAGCTTCTTAAAGAAGCTAAAGCGTGTTTTAGAACAGTAATAGCAACCGTGATATAGCCATTGAATTTGGATTTAGTAATTTTCATTCAATTGAAAACAGTCAAGGTGGTCTTAGTGCAAATAACAGTAAAGAAAACTCTCCTATTCCCACACCATCACTCTTTGAAAGTAAAGTTTAAGATTAAACATTTAAAATAAATAAATAAATATAGGCAATTTTTTAAGTAGGACAATAATTTTTAAAAATGAAAATAAAATTATTAGACAATAATTGTTAATTTAAAATGATCAAAAATATGTTAAAATAAATAAATAAATAAATATTTAATATTAAATAGTATAAAAGAGATGGGCAGCAGCAAATAATAAAAATATTGATTAATAGAATAAAAAGAATGTTTATGAATAAAAAGTATTCATTAACAATAGTTAAAATAACTTAGATAATTATATACCTAATTTAGAGCAATAGCAATCTCTCAAAAAACCGGTTAGAGTTGAGGATTTCGAATCTTCCTTAGACGAAAGCAACTCGATTAGTGTGGAAAGGAAAATGTAACTGCAGATGAGGAACATAAGAGATAGTTACTCTTCACTGGAAAATTAATCAGATCAATTATCTTAATATACAGCTATATTTTAGAAAGCAGATAATTAAAACAATAAATTTATTGTTAATAATAACCAGTTCAACCATTAAAACTTGAATGGTAAAAAATATAATTTTTATAATGAAAAAAATGAAAACCAAATAATCCAATTTCTAGAAGAACCTCTTGAAACTTTTGGAGATGTAAATAAAACCCCAAGCTGCTCTAATAAATAATAAATTTGAATAAATAACAATTATAAGACTTGCTTTTTCTTACCAAAAAAGCAAACAATTAAACAAACTAGTTAATCAATCATTCAGTAATTAATTGTATTTTTGAATACATTTACTAATTTAAATTAATCTAATTTATTTATATTAAATATCACCATATCAATAATTATTTATATGTACATTTATTTATCTACTTCAATAATTAATTACTTTATCAAAAAAAGTATAAAAACATTGTTTTTTTTATGATGCTTGTAATACACTAAAAATATAAAGTTGGCTGATTTTTTGTTAATTACGTTAAGATACTATCTATAAATATTTTATAGAAAGTAATACACATACATATTGGTGTTTGTGTAGATAAAGTAAAATTAATATATAATTAATTCATTTATCAGTGATTTATTTAAGTTTTATAATTTACTAATTTGATTCAACAAACAACAAAAAAACAAGAGATTATTAATAATAATTGCAAACACACAATTTAATTCTTTCTTCCTTAATTTATTTACATAAGTAATCAATACTTATTTAGAAATATATTTAGAGTATCAAGATCCAGATAAAATACTAATTTAGCATAAAACATTTTTTTATTAATTTAATTTTAGAGGTTGAAAAAGCAATAAAAGCGACAAACATCTTACTTAAAAGTAACATGTTTTTACAGGCATTAAGAAACAAATCAAATACTCAATTAACTGATCGAAAGAGTGATTTTATTGCATTATTTGACATTACAAATAATGAGAATTATTTTATTTAATTAAGGTATAATACAGCCATAGCCAAGCGTTCCCAGCATAAATTCGATAGAAGATAAAGAATTAGATAAAAAAAATGAAGTAAAGTTCTTTTTTGGGATAAATTAGAATTAGAAAATTAAATTAAGAGAAAGGAAGGGTCCAGTTTGATTAATAATTTTATAATTAAAAATGATTTAGATTTTCAAAAAGATTTCTGTCGGAATCGCTAGAGCTGTGTTAAGCTAAAATCACGAAGAGGAATAAAAAAGCAGTAATTTAATATTGAATAACAATAAAAATCATGATTTTCATATTAAAATATGTTTTTTAAGTGCAGTAAATGAAGGAGAAATAGAATTTTGAGATGGAAAGATAATATTAAAATTAGAAGCCTTCTTTTGTGACAAAAATATACAATAATTAGTTGATCAAAGGCATTACAGTAACTATTGAGCCTTTGAGCAAAGAATAGAGAGCGCAAGCAGAGTAAAGGAGAATGATAAACGATGTATTTTCTCAAGTAGAATCTATTACTAAGATTCAAGGCCTTAAGCCTTCATTTACAAATCTACCTTTAGATAATTAGAAGCTGCCTAATTTGCCAATTAATTCACCAGTAAATTTAAAGCCAACCTTTTTGTAAAGATAAAGTTCTTTAGATCACAATTCTATTAAAATGGCTAAGCATTTATATCAAGCCAATCTAATGCAGCAACAAGATTCAACTTAAAAGAGCTAATAAAATCAGCAAATCTTCGGATTAACCCAACAAAATTAGCAAGGCTTATACTTATAGAATTAATAATAATATCTATAGTAATAGCAGCTGTAATATCAGCAATAAGCAAATTAGTTTCCAAGTAATTAGTAGCAGTAGTAGTAAAATAATTAGAGAAAAAATAATCAATTTAATCCTTTCGGAGGATCTAATTAGGCGTAATCTCAGTATTAAAATCAGATGTCTAAAAAGATAAATGCTATTAAAGGTCAAGAGCAGAATTCATTTGATGGTATTATATTTATTTATATAATGAAATTATTTAAATGCAAATTATATTAAAAGAGGATTTCAATATTGAAATGCCAAACTACCAAAGATACAGAACATTCTTTTTCAAACCTCTTGAAAGAGAAAATATGTTTGAAGGGATGAAATATATATAATATGAACAGTATATTAGGAAAGGTTAAATTATATATTAAAAATATATTAATAAAATTGCCCATTAATAATTTTATTAATCAAATTAGATGAATAAATGCAAAATGTGATGGTTCTCGATTTAACCAAAATTCTTTCAGATAAATGCTACACATTTAAAACAACTGTGGCTGATAAGAATAAAATGAAGAGAGTATTTATTTTATACACAATAAATTGATTATTTATTAATTGTTATCAAAATTATCATTTTATAGATATTTGGATCTCTCAGACCTTAGCTTAAGTTAGAAGTGAATAAAAGACTGGAAGAAACAATAAGTTTATTTGAATCTATATCATTTTTGTTGATGAGAGGTAAAAAAAGAATATTTTTTTAGCTTAATATATTTTATGTCAATAGATTATTCATTAGTTTCAATTCATTTGAATGAGTTTTTTATATTATTTAATAGATTTCAGAGACAATTTACAGGATGTAGGAATAGGATAATCACCTTTAGAGCTACATAAAGAAATAAGAACTTAGAATTTGAATATTATATTTAAGAATATGCATAAAAACTTTTATATTGAGCATGTCTTTAATTAAATTTATGATGAAGAATTTTAGGAAAAGTTTATGGAATAAACTCTTTAAGAGCAATATGAGATTTTAGTTACTATTAAAAAGAATTTAAAAACTCTTTGTGAAAAGATTTAGCAGAGAATTGAACTTTATTAAAATCACCAAGATATTTACTAAATGCATTAGTTTAAGTTAGAAGATGATAGCGATTTTAAAGAGTATTTAAAATCAATTGAATCTATTATTCATCAGACAAAATCACTTCCATCAACTCAGGTTGTTTTGGAGAAAAAGAAAAATTAAAAGAAACCTAACAAGAAGAAAAAATTACTTGATGACTCTTCTTTTGAGAGTAACAAGTCGATAGAAATTCTCTATGAAGTTTTTAGGACAAAACCTACACAAATTGAAGCCAAAGAGCAGCCTAAAAATGAAACTTAGGTTAAAAGAGTTGGTGGAAGTATTTTAGTTCAACCACAGTAATAAGTTTAATAACCAATAGTCCCAACAATTTAACTTGTGAATACCCCTTAAAATTAAGCAAGTTTAGTTAAACAGTTTTAAGCTGAGTAAAATATCTAAGCCAATTCTAGTTAAGTTTAAGATTCTAATTAAACACCCTTCAGAAGAAAGATCTTGAGAAACTTTGATTCATAATAAAGCACACCCCAAAATTAGAAACCTTAGATTGAATTAATACATGCAGATTCCAGCAACATGAACAACGAAGAAATCAAAATGAATAATTAAAAGTCTACTTTGTTTTAGAACCAGTCTAGTTTAATGCCTTCATAGCAACAACAATAAAATTAATAACTTTTTTCCCAGTAATAGTCGTAATTTAATCCAAACACACCAATGAATTAATAGTAGCAATAAATTCAGCCATAGCAATAACAGCAATAATTGAGAAATCTACAAAATACACAGTCAACAAAAGCATAAGGATAAAAAAAGATAGAATTCTTGGAAACAAATAATAAATTAATGCAAGAACAACACTAGCCATATAAAAAGATGGTGATAAAAGACATGGGAGACGAGTACCTTGTATTCGAAGACAATCTCTTTTTGTACGAAAAAACCTCAGATTTCATGAGAGACTGTATAGATTCATATAGAATCATGTGCAGATAAAAGGAATTTAACAAATTTGATGACTACTCTTTAAGGAAGTTTCTTAGATATTGCACTAAAGTAAGATTTAACATCTCTGAGTTGGTTGAATAATTTAGGTAATTTTAATCTAAGAATTGTTTGTTAATTATAAACAAAACAAATTTTATTTTTTAATTTGTTAATACTATCCTTTCTCATTAATTAGCTCTTCATTTTTCTGATTAAATTTTTAAACTAGTACTTAGAAAGCTAATTTAAAAAATTTTTTTTATTGTAAATGGAAAGTGGATTAATGAGGAATAAGAGTAAATTGGTGATAAATAATAATGTTTGAAATTAAATATATTTTAATATAAATTTGAATTAAAAATACTTATTTTTAAATTTAATTTTGTCTAATTTTTAATAGAAGCATTTTTAGATTAATTTAATTTGAAAAACATTTTAACTATTAAAAGAAATTATGAAAAATCGATTGAGTAAAAGTTTTATTGGAAATCAATTATGTCTAAAACTATGTCTAGTACTATGAATTTTGAATCTGCTTAAAAATACATGTTCAGGACTGCTACAGCTTCGACAATGTAATCTCCTAATAAATTTTAATCTCAAGATTCTTAAGAAAATGTTCGTAAGATTAATTGTTAAGAGAATTTTTGTAAATGAATAAATGTGGAATTATTAGATGTAGAATCAAGAAAACAAAGGATAGGAAGACTATAATCAGTTTTATCAGATAAATTTAATTTTAGCAAGAGGCAAGCACAGACAAGGGAATCAAAAGTAGAACTTAACAATTAGTAAATTGGAAATAATTTATTAAATTTTACATTGATTTATAATTTATATTTAAAAGGAAATTCGAGCAAGAAAAGTAGCTTTTAATGGATAGCCATCTTGCTCCAGAGGAAGTCACACATGTAATCGCCGATAATAGAAGAAAATTAGCTTTGCAACGTCTAAGGAATCCATTTATAGAGCCTTTTGTATATTTAATTATTTAATTAAAATAGCTTGCTGAATGTATTAAAAAATTTAAAATAGAAAAAGAAGACTTAACTCCCCCCCTAACCCTAAAGCTGATCTTAGAGAAATTCAAATTAGTAAAAAAGGAAATACAAATCAGAAAGTTAGAAATGTAAAAAGAAAGTAAACAATAACAAATGAAATAACAATATTTTTCAAACAACAAGCATCAAAGATGGTCTTGCTAGTATTTATTTACATATTTATTTATGGTGTTTTTAATAAGGCAAATGATGATTATTAACAAAATACTTCTTAAAAAATAAAATTAGAAATAAGGATTTTTTATAGTTTTCATTCTAATTTGTATGTAAAGAAAAATTAATAGAATAAATTATAGTAAGAAGCAACTAATTTTGTTTAGAATTTGATTCATTTTGTATTGTTATTTAGTTAGTTAATTAGTGTTTGCATTGAGAAATAGTTTAGCTTATCGTAATTGTTTGATAAGTGATTTATAATATATAATTTATTTAGTTTAATTATATAAATATATAGAAGAAATCTATAACATTTTTCCTATTGAAAGGAGAATGATAAAAAAGGAGCTATAATAATACACTTAAGAATACGGAAAATATTACAGTTTAAAAAATATTAAATTTTAGATTTGTTTGTTTTGGTTTTTTTGTTTGAAATCAAACGAGCATGCCCTTAAGACCGTCGAAGAAGTAAACGAAGGTGGGGGTAGCATCTTCACCCTTGTAGTAAGAGAGGATGATACTGTTTTCAGTGTCATAAGATTCGGGGGTGTAGAAAGTGAATTCGTCGAAGTTTTCTAAGATCCATTTAACCATTTCACCAGCACCCTTCATGAATCCTGCAACTCTGTCGGGGTTCTTTTCTTCTAAGTGGGATTTAACCTTCTTCATGTAACCCTTAATATAAGTAGTGTAATCCTTCTTACCGAAAGAGGTTTCTTGGTATTTGAAGCAATCGATGACGTCCAAAACCTTTTAGTTAATTAGAAAACAATAAATTAGAATTTGAATTCATGAATTGTTTGCAATTGAAATGGCAATTTTCTTTTGCATTTACAAAAATAAAAACTTTGAAGCAGATATACAATTCAATATCGAGCTTTGTTTTTTATTCTTGGAAAGAGTTTTCATTAAAAATGGAATTTTTATTTACCTTTTCAGCATCAGCCTTTCCTTCTTCTTCACCAGAACCACCGAAAGCATTACCGCAACCAATATCGATATCACCTTCAGCCTTGAGGATGTAGGCAGACTTAATTTCAATACCAACATTTTCGAATTTGTATTCGAACTTGAAAGAGTCGGAGACGATTTCTTCACCAGAGAAAATATCAGTGTAGACCTTCATTTTTGATATGTGAGTTTTACTTTTTTTTTAATTAAATTTTTTAACCTTTTAAAATATTAATATTATCCTTTATCTGATAGAAGAAGATATTCACAATTTAAAGGTAGTTAATTTAGACCCCACTTTTTTTTTGAATTATAAAAATATGTTTTTATCAAAACTTAACTTTTAACTCTATTTATTCATAATCCAAGAAGATATTAATGCATACAAGTAAAAAAAATTCAATAATTTATTCATTAATTCATATATTAATGCATATATAAACAATAACAAAGATAGTTTTATTAGCAATCAATATATAAATTTGATTTTTTTAAAAGCATTAAAATCTATATAATTATTCATCAAATTCCCATTTAAATTTATTCTATCCCCCACCATAATAAACACATTTATACATTTATTTATTTTTATATATTTTTTTAATCCTATTTTTGTTCATTCTTTTTTCTAGTTCAATTACATGGTTCATTATTTATTATTAGCTCTTATTATTTTGCTTCTTTCCTTTTCATCCGACACATATTTTTGGTCAACTCATTTTTATCTTTACGCTTTAAATATCCTTTTTTTCTGTTATCTAATTTAAATCAAAACAAATATGAATTATTTTCCGCCTAAAACGAACAATTGACACTATTTTAATCAAATTATTTTTCTTTAAATATTTGATGCTTAAAATATCTTTTGCGAAAAAAAAAAAACAAACAATCTAACAAAAATTTACCAATTTCGTTTGAAAAAAAAAATCTTTCTTTTAATTTTTGATTTTTGAGAAGAAATATCTTTGAAGTTACAAGGAAAATAGAAAGGTTAATATTAAATCATATCTCCTTAACCTTGTAAAAATAATATACGCTGTTTCAATAATTATACTAAATTTTATTCTAAGCAACTGACCTCCTCATATTATCTTCAATAAACCATTATGACCTCATTTAAATTAATTAGGATATTTTTAGATTAAGCCATTTAACTTTAGTAAAATTTATTAACCACCTTTAAGTTAATCTTCTAAAAACCTAAAAAAAGACAAATTAATAAATTAGCTAAAATTCTATGCAAGTTCCTATAAAAAGCACACCTAAAATTTAATAAATGAAAACCAGCCAAAACAATTAACTTTGATCAATTTTCATCATTGTTTTCTACACTTTGATTTCTTTTTTAGCAATTTCGTTATTTTCATATAAAACTATAGCAACAAAAACAAAAAATGCTAAGTATAAAGTTAGAATTTTAACAGTATAAAAGTTAGTCAAAGTTAATAAAACTTAGTTAGTTAGTTAGAAGTAGAAGCACTCTTAATATTTTTAACTTAGGACTATGATAGAAACTAAGAATAAATAAAAGAGCAATCCTTAAATATGATATTTCTCTTCTTAAAATAGAAGTCATTATTCATAATAAAGTTAATTTCACAAAAATATAAGCTATTTTAATATTTCAAAAATTAGAGAGTTAAATTTATTCAAGTTTTAAAAGGAGGTAAAATAAAATAAAAATTATTTCATTTTAATCTAACTTAGAAAGGCATTAATAAAATATTTTTCAAATTTGTGAAGTAATGGGTTAAATGGAATCAAGTACGATCTTGTAATTCTTTCAATTTAAAAAGTGATTAAGATTCCATTTAGAATGAACAGCAAAAGTAAAATAATGTTAGACAACTCTGATTAAGAGAGAAATTGTAATATTAAAAAAGAGGTAGATGAAATCAAACAAATAGATTGTTAAGATTATTTTAAAAAAGAAATTCTAGCTAAAATTGATTCAAACTAAAATCAAAAATAAAAATCATTCAATTTTAAATGCAATTTTGTTATAAAAATTGTAAATTTAATATTAAAAAATAATAAAAGTAATTAGGAATCTTTAAAAACTTAATTTATTATTAAATTATTTAATAAAAAGTAAAAGGGTAAAATTTATCAATAATAAAAGGAATTAGTTTTAAATGTTAGAATATATTAAAAAGAAATGATTAAAAATTAATTAATTTCTTTTAATCATCTTTTCAAATCAAGAAAGATTAAAATTAGATCAGTTTAAAGAAAACTAAAAGGAGTTCATATATTTACTTAATCAAAATTGATTAGGTGAATAAAAATGAAAAGGGTTAATTTTATTTTAATTTGTTTATATTAATTAAAGACATCAAAATTATTTTAAAATAATTATAAAATGTAAATATTTTAAATATTTACATGCTCAATACAAACTATGGTTAAATCCCCTCCCCTACAAGTAAAATTTAAAAATGAGAAAAAATTATTTATTTATTTTTGAAGAGGGGTTGAATGACTTATTTATTTTTCAATTTTGTATAGAGATTTCAATTATAATTTAAATTTAGATATTTTAATGTAAAAAAAGCTTGAATATAGTAAATTAAAAAAAAAACTTTCATGTTAATATTTTAGAATAAAAAGTTGAGCAAACCTTAAAAAAAATTATAAATTTTGCATAAAGATTTTATTAGACTTAGATTATTTAATTTAAATCTATTTTAAATAATATGATGTTTTATTTATTTATTCACTTATTTAGTTTTTATTAAATTTAACTACTACTACTATTTATTTAAAGAGTTTACCTTGCTTAATTTTAGATTGTTTAGATATTTAGAAAAGATAGAATAAGGTTTAGTATTTTAAAAGAAAATTAAAAGGAGGTCATTTAAATCTAATTTAGAAGATAAAAATATTTATTTATTTACATTATAAATATTAATTAAAAGTTATTTGTTAATTATTAAGATTTTTATTAACTTTTTATAAATATTTAGAATTCAAAACAAATCATTGCTTTTTGAAAGTTTTTTTAGTTTCTTCTTCTAGTTGACTTAAGGTTTTCATTTGATCATCGTTTAGCAATAATTTATCTTCTTCTGATATTTTCTTTCCGATCTGTTTGACATCTTTCATTTATTTTAGATCAGCTAAATAATATTGCCTGTTTTTTTTATTGTTTATTTAGCAATAATTTAATATGATATTCTACTTCTTTGAAAATGAAGAAGAGTTATTTCTAATTTAAGTTAATTAAAAATATATTGTTTACCACTGCTCTAAAAACATTTCATATTATCTGTTGTTTGCGTCTTGATGCTGTCTGAATTCCTATTTGACATATACATCACCTATTTAAGTTAAAATGTTTTTTAATTAAGGATTATTATAAATTATCCATTAGTTATTTCTTAAGTAAATCATGTTAAATTTGCAAAATATTCACCAAAAGATCTCAACTCTATTGGTAACTTCTTCCTGTGAAGCCTTAAAATGTCTAAGAAAACAAATAATCCTTATTTTTTTAACACTTTTAACTTATCGCTCATTATTTCCTTTATCTTAACTATTTATTTTCACACTTTGTTTATGATAAAAATTAATTCTGTAATTGTGAAATTTCTTAGAAAATCTTAAACAAAGAACTAACAAAAATCTATGCTACCATTCACATTTGCTTAATTTCAATTATCAATAACAAACAACTAAATTAAAATTCTAAAAATACTAACACATTATAGTAAATAATCAGTGCTAGCTAAATTTTAATTTTACCTACATTTATAATATTAATCATTTTAATTATCCTATTTTATTAAAATATATTTCATTAGTTGCTTTCTAACTTTTTTTAAAAAATTCTTACTTAAATTTTTATTTCAGTAATAAAATTATCAATATATATAATATAAATACTCATAAACTGAGGAATTTCATTGGTTTAAAAAACACTTCATTAAAAAATCATTTAGATATAATTTAGAAATAGCTAAGTAAAGGAGGAAATTTAATGTAATTAAGAATAATTGTGATAGATAATTAAATTTTAAAGATGATATGTAATTAATTATATTGAATACTCAATTAAAATACATTCAGCACAAAAAGACAGAAACTATTAAACAGTGTAAATATATTATATAATTAATTAATTATTTTAACTAAAAAATTAATAAACTCCAAAATTAAAACAAATAAATAAAAAAATAAATGTTTTTGTTGATAATAAAGTGACTAACAAAGTTAGCAAAAAGAAAAGAAAGTTATTTTTGTTTGTTATTTATTTATTTGTTTTTTACCTGCTTTATTATTTAATTATTAGTGTTTTTTTTATTTTTACATATTTTAAAAAACTTTTATCATTTTCCATTTTGAGTAATTTAAATGTATTCTTCATTATTATTGTTGTTGTTGTTGTTGTTGTTGTTGTTTTTACTGCTGCTGCTGACGCCATTTTACTACACTTACAACTTTTACTGTTGCTTTTTTTTTCTTTTATCTCTTATTTCATTCATTTTCTCATCTAAGTCTTTGATCAATGTAGAAACCAAATTAAGCGATTTCTTAAATCCTTAGTTATTTAATCTGAGTTGCTAAATATTTGTGCTACAGTTTTTAAGCTTTTATTCTAATGTGATCTTTTTAGAAATATCATCTTGTAATTAACAAGAGTTATTTTATGAATCTAATTTTATTGGGCTATTTTAATCCTCAGCTAAGTGTTTACCATTTACTTGAATCTAAGGATCCTCATCCTTTTCGTTTTCTAGTTCAAAAATTGTCATTATAATTCAATAAACAATTATTTTAATATAAAAAAATAAAAATTATTTATTTCTTTATTTTACATGCTAATTTTCCATCTGAACTTTCAGCATTTGCTTGCTTTTCTTGGAAAGGAGAATCTTCTTCATTCCTGGATTTAATTTTTAATACATTTTATTCAAGTGCTTCAATTTTTTTTTGATTCTAAACTTAAACCGCAAAAAGTTCTTATTCTGTTTCTTTATTTATTTTTTATTATTTTGATACAAAAATGTTTAAAAATCCTAAATAAAAATTAATTTCTTTACCTTGTAGTTGCTGCTTAAGTCTCTCTATGTGTTCTTATGAATTGTTTTTATTATCTTCTAACTCTGTCTAAACGAGTGCTAATTCCTCCAAAGACTAGTCGATTCTAGCTTCCAAATCAGCAACCATAGCTTCAAACATTCTTGATTAAATAATTGAAAATTTCAAAATAAAAAATGCGCTTTTATTAAAATCTACCTATTTTAAGAAATCAAAATCTCGTTATCATTTTCTAAATCTACTTTAATTTTCTATGCTTGCATGAATTTTTCTTCTAAAACTTTTAAATCTTGCTTATACCTCTCTTGTTCTCTTTCTAGTCTGGATATTTAATCCTCATACTAAATCTGTATATTTTAATAAATAATAGTTTGATCCTATTGATTATAAAATTAACAAATGAATAGCCTACTTTATTCTTTTTAAGCTAATCCTTCATTTAACCTAGCTATTCTTCCTAATTTTATATTTTTTATTCAGCCTCTTGCAACATCTGTTCTAATTCGCTCTAAATTTCATCTGTTGTTGCTAAGATTGATAAAAATAAATATGTTGTATTGATAACACTGGATTGAATTAATTGATTCTGAATTCAAATTGTTGCTGCTAAAGAGTTTGAGCATAATAAGTAGTAAATTAAGTACCTTTTAATTCTTCATTTTCCTTTTTTAAATCTTCAAAGTCCTCTTTGTATTGTTCGTAGAGCTTTTTATAATCTATTTCCTTACTCATATCAAAATAACTCGCAAAATTTATATTAATTTTTTTAATAGAGTTAAAAAACTAATTAATAATGAATTAATTAATTAATTGATTATACATTCAATATAGCATATTTTTGATTTTAAGATAAAGTTAGAACTTTAATTTTAATGGTATTTTAATAACCTTTTCGAATTACAGCATTTTTCTCTTTTTGCTGCAACCTTCAGTAAAACAAGCTCAATAAATATTTCTATTAATTAATTAATCAATCAATCATCTATATTTATTAGCTTATAATAAATTTTAATCTAATTATTTTTTTGTTTTTTTTGAATTTTTATAGTTTTATATTTTCTCTAAAGCATTCAATTAACTATTTCAAAACCAAATTTTAAACTTAAATTTAACAATTCTTTTCAGTTAGATTATTTAAACATTTTTAAAGATAAATTTAAAGAATAGGATTTATTTATATTTTAAATTAGTCATACATATATAATGACATTAAGTTATATGATGAAAGAAATGTTTTCAATTTTTATCTATTTATTTTATTAAAATTAAACAAAAAAACTAGTCATTTTATGTTTTTTAGTTGAAAATAGATCTATAATTTTTTATTATCCTGTTTCGTAAAAAACAAAATATTAAAATAAATTTAATTATAATAATTATAATAAGTTATCTATTAAAAATAATTGTTATGAAAATAAATAGTCAGACAATAATTAATTTTTCACCATTTTAAAAAGGTTTAAAAAAATTGATAAAATTTCAAAAGAAAAATTGTTAAATATTTTTAAATATTATTAATTGATTGTTATTAAGAATATTTCATTTTTTTACTTTAGCAAACATTAATGTTTCTCTTTTACAAAAAGAAATATTTTAAGTATTATATTTTTATTAGGAAAAACATTTTTAGAGTTAGTTTTGAAGCACAATTATTAATATTATATTGCCCTTATTTATAAAAATTAGTATAATTTTTTAAAGTAGTTTTTTAAATTAACATAGTAAATAAGAAGAAGTATTATTTAAAGAGTGGTTTAATTATTTTTTTTAATTTATTTAAAATAAAAATGTTGCTGAAAAAATACCAAAAGTAATAAATTAATTAAGTAAAAATTTTATTTGTTTTATTTTAATATAAGAAGTATTTTTTTAGAACTATTTGTTGCACATTTATTGAGAAATTGAAGATAAAAATAAAGCTTTTTAAAATAATTTGTTTAAATTAATTTATCATATTAAATCAATTTACTTTTTGAATTTAATTAGCTAGATAAAATTAGAAGATTAAAATATTTTTTTAAGAATTATTTAATTAATTGAAATTGGAAATTACATTTTTAGTATTTTGATTGTAGCAAAAAGAGCTTAAAACTCAAAAAAAGTTAAGTCTTTAATAAATTAAATTAAAATAAATATAAAAAGAAAATTTTAAGAAAAATAAAACATTTTAGCAGGAAATTTAGTATTATTAGAAATTTTGATAGTATTAAATAAATAAATGGGAAATAAAAATAAATTTTGATGAGAAATAGAAATGAAATGTGATAGATATTATTTTATATTAAAAGTCGAGAATTTTCTAACTTTAACTTTACAATTTTCTAGATATTTTGTTAATACTAAAGTAAATAATTTATATGTTGCTATCATTTATTAATTAAGAATTTGATCAATCAATTTATTGAAATAAGATTTTGTAAATAAATAAATCAAACAAGCAATTTCAGAATATATTAAAAAATATTAGATTTCTAAGAAATAAACATATAAATTAATAATTAAGTCAAATAGTTATGAGTTTCGCAACTAAGTTAATTACATTAGGTGGTGCTATTTCAGGTCTCGGATTTTTCGTTGGTAGATTTTTCTTCACTGTTGATGCTGGTGAAAGAGCTATTATGTTCGATAGAGCAAACGGTGGTATTAGAGAAAAGATCTACGGTGAAGGAATGCATTTTTATATTCCATTTTTTTAGGTAAAACTACTTGCTTTTTCTTTATAAATAATCGATTGCTTATTCATAATAAAATCGTCGCATTGTTTTGCAGATAAAAAAATATTAAAAACTATTTTATTTTATTTTTTGCAAGTTTTAACTTGTTTTTAGTACAAGATAAAACTGAATAATTGATGAATTAGGACAAAAACATCAAAAATGAATTTTGAATATACAAAATTTGATTAAATAAAAGATTGACTAAATGAAAAGCAAAGAAAGATAAAAGCTTAATTTTATCATTTTTAAACTTGAATTTTTAAAATTGATTGAACTTTTTTATAAAAATTTAAAAAATAAAAATAGAAACCCATCACTTTTGCCATTAGATTGTAAACCAAAACTATCACTTCTCAAACTGGTACAAAGGATTTGTAAACTGTCGATATAGCTCTTAGATTATTATTTAGACCAGTTGAAAGCTAACTCCCTAATATTTATTTAAAGTTGGGTACTGATTACGATGAAAGAATTTTACCTTCAGTCGGCAAGGAAACTTTAAAAAGTGTTATTGCCCAATATGATGCTGATCAAATTTTGAAGCAAAGAGAAAGAATTTCATAAGAAATTAGATAATAAATCATCCAAAATGCCAAGGAATTTAATATTATATTAGATGATGTCTCCTTCATTCATCTTGGTTTTATGAAAGAATATGCCAATGCTATTGAATAGAAGTAAGTTGCCTAACAAAATGTCGAAAGACAAAGATATATTGTTGATAGAGATGAATAAGAAAAGCAAGCATAAATTATTAAATCTGAAGGTGAAGCAGAAGCTGCTATTATGATTAACAAGGCTGTCAAGCAATTTGGTGCTGGTAATTTATTACTTTATTAACTCAATTAATTGTTTTGTTTGTTTGCTTGTTTATTTGTTTATTTAAATGCCTTAATTTTATTGTTTTAATTTGAAAAGCTCAAATCGAACTTAAGAGACTTGAAGCTGCTAAAAATATTGCTGAAACTTTATCCAAATCACAAAACATATCCTTCGTTCCTTCTGGAGCTGGTCAAGGCGGCAACGGATTATTATTAAATGTTAGAGTTTGATTTTCTTGAAATAAATTTGTAACTACAAACAAACATATTATAAAGTTATTATCTAATAAAACTTAAAGTATTTTAGTATCTACCTATCTATTTTTTAAAGTCTAAACTGAAATGAAAGTATGTCATATATATCTAACTAAAATACTCATTCTTTAATTGAATATTTAATTTACAAATCTATTCTTTACAATTAAATATAATTTATATTCTCAATAATAGTACTTTAAAGTTTTATTTCTCAACAAATAATTAAGCAGATAATTGACCAAATCATTGCCATTATATTTAAGACAAACAAGTAATAAAAATAGATTACTTTACAAATTATAAATATAAATTTTTATGATTCGAATATAATTAACTTTACATAGTATTTGACTTAGTATGAAATTTAATTCTAAAAAAACTTGAAAAACATTTAATTTATTTTAAAATGTTTCAATTTATTAATCAAATTTGTTTATTTATTTGTTTGTTTGTATGTATCTATACTTTCATTCATTTATTTTTTATTAAACCATTCTTAAAATAACCCTTAAATATTTTTCCAGATCTATATTCCAAAATCCCAAAGCCATCCATTTTACTTTTAACAAAATCACCAGTATACTTTTTAAATTTACTTCCGCTATTAAAGTAAAATACAGCTTTTCCATTGAAGTAATTGTTTTTTAAATTGCCTTCACATATATCACAATTCCTCCACTATAAAATACCATAACCTTCCATTTTATTATCATTATAGTCTCCCTTATATATCTTTTTAATACTTTTTTCATTATAGAAATGTTGTCCTTTTCCAACCCTTTAGTTATTCTTAAAATTTCCCTCATATCTATCACCATCTCTATAGTTCAAAATTCCATAACCCTCGATTTTGTCATTAACCCATTCACCATTATATTTTTTAAAAATACTATTTTCATTAAAGTGATACACGCCTTATCCATTAAAATTATTATTTTTTAAATAACCTTCATACTTATCTCCATTTCTGTACTCAAATACCCCATAACCTTCCATTCTATCATTAACGAAATCACCTGTATATAGCTAATAAGGGCTATTTTCATTGAATCTTTTTACTCCTTTACCATTAAAATAATTATTTTTTAAATAGCCTTCACAAATATCTCCATTTCTCCACTCAAAAATACCATATCCTTCCATTTTATCATCTGAAAATTCACCACTATACTACTTAAATTGACTTGACTCTTCATAGAAGTATTTTCCTTTTCCTTATTTTAAACCACTTTTAAAATTTCCTTCATATCTATCGCCAGATTTTAACTCCAGAATCCCATAGCCTTCATACTTATTGTCATTCCACTCACCTTCATATTTTTTGTATATGCTATTTTCATTGTAAAAACATATTCCTTTACCTTTAAAATAGTTATTTATGAAATTTCCTTCATATATGTCACCATTTTTAAACTCAAAAATTCCAAAGCCTTCTATTTTATCATTAAGCCAGTCACCTTGATACATCTTGTAAGGACTAGTTTAATTAAAATATATTTTTCCTTTTCCATTTCTCATCTCATTTTATAAATATCCTTCATATTTTCTGCCATCAGTATATTATACAATTTTATATTCGGCTAATTCTCCTATTTAATCATTTAAGGTATTTTTCTATAATTTCTTAAGCTCTTAAATTGAATCTAAGATTTAAATTCTGTTTTTTGGTTCTACTTACATCATTTTGAATGCTATTCTTACTAATTCTTCAAATTCATTATTTTAAACAAAAGGAAATATTCCTTTCTTAACTTAAACTGTATTTATACCAAAAACATTAATATTGCATAGGAAACAAATTATGCATCCAACAGAATAAACATCGCATTGCTTACTTAGCATTCCTTCTAATTATTCTGGAGCCATATAATCTAAGCTTCCACCTTTAGCTGAAGTAGTAGATTTTGATCCCACAAGGTATTTAGATAAACCCAAATCACATATCTTAATAGAACCATCATCCTTAATTAGTATATTCTATGGTTTTAAATCACTATGAATGATATTTTTATCATGTATACCTTTGAGTCCTTCGAGTATTTACAAAGTATATTAAATAATATCTCCATAATTTATTTTATTTTATTAATAGTAATTAAAGAGATTACCTTTTTAACAAAACTCTGAAATTATGAAATAGCATTCATTGTCTTCATCATAAAGCTATTAAAAATTTTTTACGACATGTGGATGATTGATTAAAAGGCATTTTTAATATTCTTATATACTTTTTTTAAGTAATTCAGAATCCGTAACTATCATCAATTTTATTGCTACTATTCTATTGTTATTCTAAGAGTCAATAGCCTTCATTACTAGACCAAAAGCCCCTGCATCTATCAGTTAGATTTAATTGTATCCATATGTTTGTAAGAATTAAAATGAAGACTCTACTGATTTAGAAGGAATTATACATTTTTTACCAATAAAGAATTTTTTAATATCCTCTTTATTTGGCTTTTATGATTATTAGGTTTACATAGAAATATTAATATTCAAATATCTAAATAGTTATTTCTCTTTTTTATTTTTTTTAATTAGAATATCTTAATTTTTAAATCATAACCTAAATATTTATTAGGTTGGTTTTTTAAATATTTCTTCTTTGCTATATTTTTATTCAATTTATAGCAAGCACTTCAATGTATTGAATTATTGTGTAATTTTTAATTTAGTTTCTTGATTTCTTGATTTATACAATCAAACATAATAATATTTTAATAATTATCAAAAAATAAATAGATTTGTATTTAGTTGTATTATTTATTTTAATAGAAAATATTTAATATTTAATGCGAATATTTAGAGTTAAAACCACCTAGGGTTTGAGGTGGTGTCGTGTTGTTAATATCCTATTTTTGTTATATAAAATAATTTTATCAATTTTAAGTAAAATTAATCTTTAATAAGCTCATAAGATTTATATCTATCTGAAGATAAAAAAGTAAAAGCATGAAGATTAACCCATAACTATTTTTGTATAGCAGAGATTGATCTCAGAATTTTAAAATATGGAACTAACATAGAAAAATTTTATATTATTTTAAATATTAAAATTTCTAAAATGTCATTAAAAAATCTTTGACTTATTTTTGTGTTAACTAATTAATAAATTTAGTATTTAAAAAATTATGAAAACTATTTTTATTTACTTTAATATTGTACTCACTATGGAAGTAAACAGAATTATATATAATTATACATTTACAGAAAATATTTGAAAATTAAAAAATATCAGTTAAAAATATTTAGATAAAATTATTAAATTATTTGAAAATGTTTTTACAGTTAAAGTGTTTAAAAAATAGAAATAATACTTTGATGATATATAAATAAAATTAAAGATAAGAAAATAAAATATTTTTAAACCAACAATTGAGTTAACTAGTTTATAAATAAAACTTAATAAAAGACAATATTTAGTTTAAAGCATTCAAATTTTAATTATTAGAAGAAAATTAATGAACAATCAGGTCAGACGAATGAGAATCAAAGAAAGATGGCTTGATTTAGGTCTTTAATAAATCAATTCTCGTTTTCTATTTAAATTAAAAATATTTGAATTATTTCAATTTTAAATAATAAAATAGATATTTTTTACCATATCCTTCTTCTTGATATTCTTGTTCTTGTTATTATTCTGTGTTTTAAATATTTTCTTCATCATTTTGCTCATAATCTTGATGATGATTTTCTAGTTCTTCTTATTTTTAGTAATGATTTATTTATATATTTTATTATTCATGATGTTAATTTTCTATAATTTCATCTTTTTCTATTTCATTCATACGTCTTTCTTTGTATTTCAAGAATTCCTTATGATCAAAAACGTGCAAGAGCTTGTCATAATAAACTTTCTCTGTGTCTTTAGAGTCTTCATAGATTTTCATTATAATATAATCAGTGTGTCGAGGAGAAAACTCAGCATCACAGTAACTCATTGCTTTTTCTAAATCTTCTAGCTTGCAAACACCTTCTTAAAATCCTTCTTTCTTTTACTTAGTGTATAGTTGTATATTTTCTTTCAAACCTGACGAGAACTTAGTGAAAATCTATAGAAATATTATTAAAATATACATAAATATCTATTCAATATTAAATTTAATAATTTTATTACATCTGACACATCCTCATGAATTTTAAGCTCTTCTTTAGGGGTGAGAATTTCGTATTTACCAACTAAATTTCTAAATACTGTTTTTATTACACTAATATCATTGGACCTAGCTTCATCAAAAATAAGTTTATCCTCCGAATTATCTTCAACCATATATCTTGCCACAGACAAGGCATCATCATCATTATTTATGCAGAAAGGTTCTCTAAAAAAACAAACAAAATTTTAATATAATAGTTAAAATATAAAATTTAAAATAATTTAAATTAAATAAATGTTTTGATTGATTTTATTTTATTACTTTTATAAAATAGCAACAATTTCCATAATATTAGCTCTTCCTCTCTTTCTTAGTTCGGGTGTAATTAAATAATGATCTATTTCTTCGAATCTTATTTTTTTTGTTTTTAAACTGAATCTTAAATCTTTTCCTATTTTGTTGACATCGTATAAATTAACTCTTGGCATTAATTTTTTTTAAAGTAACTCTGAAGGTCTTTTTGAAGTGCTATTTCTTATTTTTTCTTGGATCTGGGCTTATAAGCTAGGAATATTTTATTGTTTCTAGAAATCTTTATTGGTATTTTCATGAATAGCTTATGATGAATTCTATTACTACTATTAAACGGGATAGCTTAAATTGCTATTTTCAGATGTCTTAGTTTAGTGGAATTACGAATATTATTGTTATTGTTGTTATTGCGATGCTTTTTAAGTATAAGGAGTGGAATCTTAACTTTCATTTCTTTTAATTTTAAACTATGAATCAGAATCCACTTTGACAAGCTCAGTGACATTTTAATGTTATTGCTACTCCAAAAGATCTTCCAATGCTTTTATTTTATCTTCTAAATTTTTATTCATCAGCTATTCTTAGTTGTAATTTCTTTCAGCAATTTCCTTTTATATTCTTATTGATTCTATCCTTTCCTATTAAGAGATTAAAATAATATAAATAAAATAAAAGCTTATTTATCTCATCCAAAAAAGTCATACTTGCCATTCTTGAGTATCTCTTCTTTATTTGTCCTCCAATTCTTTTATTTTTTCGATCTTGATAATTAGCTAATTGTTTAATTTGCTATTTTCTTTTCCAATCTTTTCTAAATCTGCTTTCAATTTAGAATTGTAATCTGCCAACCCATGATTTTAGTTAGAATTTTGAGATTACTTTCTGCCATAAGGAGAATTCATCCCCTCCATTCTACTCTTTCTAAGTTCTTCTTCTTACTACTAAATCTGCTTTTGCATAAACATTTTTTCCTTTTAAAGACGTCTTAACTATCTATCACATTCCTTTTCCCTAACCTTAGTTATTATATGAATATATAATTAGAAAAACCCATTAAAAATATATTTATTTTTACATTTATTTCATTTTTTTCTTTTTCTAATTTTTAAATCAAAACAGCCATTTCTAAATTGTCATTTTTAAGTGCTTCAACTTTTTTGTTCAAGCCAATCAAGCCATCACCAGATCTCATAGAACCGCCAGTTTGATCACTAAACATAAACAAAAATAATTGAAATTAAATATTTAGATAAAAAATTATCTCACAATCCAAAACCCTAGTTGACTTTAAGACATTAATCTAGCTTGCTTTTGAGTTTAATGCACTCTTCCCTTAAAACATTAACTTCTATCTATTATAAATATCATGTAAAACATCTCAATAAATCCTACAATATAAAAATAAATTAATACCTCCAATTCTTGAAGCCTAGTTGTGGTTATTTGTCTTTTAAAGTTTTCAAACTCAATATTTTTTTGCTCTATTTCCTTGAGACATTCTTTAAGCTGCTTTCTTAGTCTGATACTTAAAGCATTCTAAATAATTATAAAACATGAATTAAAAGATTCTAACTATATCTTTATTTATTTTTCATCTTAATCCATCCTTTAATGGAAGAAAAACTCAAATTTATTCAATTAAATTCATATAATAATGAAAAATATATTTTTTTGCTATTTTAATCTTAAGAATATTAATTGATTAAACAAATAGATTTCAAAGTATTTTTTAAATATTTAATCAGAATTAATTAATTCTATTTGTAAAATTTTATTCATGTATTTGAATTAATTTGAATCGCTTTTACTTCTTTTTACTGGTTCGCTGTTCCAGATGAGGACTTGATATTGCCTTCTTCTATAATTCTTTCAAATTTCTTGGCTTCCCTCTTTATTTTTATGATAAATAATTCATATTTCAGCAAGGAGATAAAAAATAAATTTAATTTATTTACTTCAAGATTTAAATTTTTTGTTTTCAGTTTCAAGTTCTCCTCGTTAAGTACATTTATTTAATTTCTAAGTTGTAACAAATTCTCATAAAGTTTTTCCTGATTATTTATTTTTAAAGATAAATAAAATAAAGATTTTCTACTAAAGCTATTCTACCTTATCATGTAGAATGTTATTTGGAATCTTTTTGTTAGGCTATTGATTTTTGTCAAAGAAAAATGCTCCTGATGTTGTCCTAGTATGTTTAGAAAGAAAAGATATTTATTTAGCTATTAATAATTTTTGATGCAAGCAAAAACTAAATTTTGAAAACGAGTCTTATACTGTCCATTTATTTGTGGCATTTTTTAAGACTTGGTTGTGGATTAATTGTAGCTTGGATCATAAACTCCGTTTTATGTTGAAACTGTGCTAGGACGGATGTAACTTGATCTATTTGCTTTCAAACTTCCTGCAAACTTTGGTGATAACACACCTACGCGCTAATTATGAATGTTTGCTTAAGAATTGCTTAATGAACTCATATGTGCTTATTAATTATTCTATCCATAAGATGTTAGTGGACGCTTTTAGTAGAGATAATCGTTCTTCATAATTTTTTTTGATTAATAAAATAATATTTCATTTTTTGCGTTTTTAAAAAAGTTTTATTTAAATTGATCATTAATTAATTATAGTCATTTTTTTAAAATGCTCATCTCTTCATAATGAATTTATTAAACTATCCTCCCAAAAATAATATTTTTACTTCTTATGTATCGATTTTTCCTGCAGCTGCTGAAGGAGCTGCATTTTAATTACTGTGATACTAATTATCAAATTATTCAGACATTTTAGTTAAACCTTGTTTGTTAAAAATCTATCTATCTATCTTTATATATCAAAAAACCTTTAAACTATTAATGAATAGAATGTTATTAACTTATTATTGTTATTATTATAATTAATAATAAATTTTTTGATTGTTATATTTTATTAAACGAGTCCTTGCATTTTGACTGACCGTCTCAATGATTTATTAAATTAAAGCAATGTTGACTACGTTTTAATTCATTTTACACCTATTTCCATTCCATTTCTTCATTCAAAAATATATGCATCTATCTATCATCTTTTTGTAACAAAAATAGATACGATTTATGCTAAAATTAGTTCAAATGAAATCATTTGATTTAGATTTCCCAAAAATTAATAAAACTAGTTAAAATTTTCTATTCACTACTTCGAATTCAAATCAATAAAATCTGCAAAAAAAAGTTGTAATTTAATTAAATTTAAATAATATAAATTCATTTTATAATTCAAAAAATTAAGAAAATCTTGAGTTTTAGTAAAATAAAATTGTTTTTTTTTGATAAAACAACAAAAATTATAAAATAAATTATAATTGCTTAAATTTTGTTCTTATTTATTGTAAAATTATTATCAATCTCTGATTGGAGTATTTAATAAGATTTTAATTGAATTAAGTTATCTTTTATTTGACATTAAAGACTTGAAATTGGTTTGGGAAATTAGATGATTTGTTTTTAATTTTAAATTAATTATCTTTCTAATATAAAAAGCTATTAAGTTTTTCAATTAAATCTATTAAAGATATTTACTTAAATTTAATTATTTTTCAACTTCTATCAAGAGAAATCATTTTATTCTTATAAATAGTTCTATTTGTATTTTTTTTTCTTCTTCTTAATTTTAATTATTTTTTAATTGTCAATATTTGTTTTGATTGTTTTATATCTAGTTAGAATGAAAGAAAGAGTACATTAAATAATAAAATCAACTTTTTTTATTTATTTCTTAATATTATAACTAATTTATCTTATAAAATACAAGTACATGAAAAAATATATAAATATATATGAGAAAAATGTATGTAAAAGTAGTTTATTTAATAAATTAATTATGCAATCTATCACTAATTTATCAACCTACCATTTCATTTTCTGAAAAGATGAATAATAAATAAAAGAAAATAATTTGATTGGTTGAATAATTGATTGATCGATTTATGGGTTCTATTAATATAGAGAATTGTTGATTTGACTTTATTAAAGCCTTTGGTTTTTATTGTTCTCACAAATAGAAAAGACTGTTCATCAAATTTTCATGAGCAATATCATGAAGATTGTCACTAACAAATTTAGCAAGTTTTTCTGCATATTTCATCGCAGCAGGTACTCTTACAGGTCCTTACCAGTTATAATAATTAAAGGTTTGATAGTAGGTTAACTACCATATTTAATCTTCTTTTAAGTTGGTGTTATTATACAAGCAAGTGTACTTAGTAGGTGTACAAACACCTGAATTACAGTTTTAAGCTGCCATGTAGAATTCAAAATTATTATGAATAATATCAGAGGCTACTATAGTGCCTGAAGCGGGGTTTTATATTTCCATTTTTTCAGCAGATGGTTATTGATAGAATTTTTGTCCAATTTTTCTATTAACTTAGAAAAAGGCTAAGCGAGGACTGAAACCTTACTTAAAGTTATTAAAACCGTTTTAAATTGCCTTTATTTCAAGGTCGAAACTCTATTGAATTTAACCTTCTCCAAGTCCTTGCCTATAGACAATAACTTCAGCAGGAAGGCTTTTGGTGTTTTTAACATAAGATTAGATGGCCTTAGCAACAATATTAGAGAGAGTAGGGAGGGTAGTATCGTTTTCTGTTCTAATGTCTACATCAGAAAAGTATTTGGTAAAATCTTTGTTGATTGAAGCAACAACTCCAATCACCTATTAGTTTTTGACTTTTTTCATACTTGTCTCTATTCCGATTATCATAGTATTCGGATCTATACCTGCAGGGGTTTCTACCTACCAGATTCTTTTGCCAATCTTAGAAGCAATTTGTAATGCAATTTTTGAGGCAACACTCATAATATTCTTTTCGAGGGATTTTGGGACTACATGTTGGGATTCTATACCTGCTCCTTCCTGTGAAGTAAAAAATTTTTTCAAAGTAGTGTAAAAACTATCTTAGACTTGACCGAAAGTCAAAACGAATTAAGGCATATCATTTTTTGTGAAATCTTCATCTAACAAATTAATCCAATTTTCAACTTTCCAATCTTTAACGGCAAAGAAGAAAGGATCATTGATAGTAATACCGTAAGTCTATCCGGCTTTTTTGAGAGTATCTATAAATTGATCTACTTTTTATTCATCTTTTTGGTTATAGAGAATGGACCACTCTTTGAACTCTATTTTCTCTAAGGCAGGTGCTCTCATGTCGAAGTTTCCTTTTTCCGGATAAGCAGATTTGTTGCCGCCATAAGTTATTCTAGGAACATTTAATTAAATAGCTTCGATTAAGTTGCTTTTTTCATCAATTTTAATTCCACTTGTTTTTATTTTGCTGCTCAAAAATTTGCAATTTTTTATGCTATTTTAATATCTGTCTTTTGGAGAAAGTTTAGTATGATAAGAAACATCTTTCATAGCTTAGAAATTACTACGCTGGTCATCCGACATACCAGTCATATTACATATTTCTGGTATCAAATATACTTCTTCAGTTTTTTATTTATTAGTGTTAGCCTCTCTGTATTTTCTTTTATGAACAAGTAAGGGTTAATTCATGTCTTTTATCTTAATATTATAGCGTTCCAAGTAGTATTATGCAAAACTAATTTGAATGTTAGTTCTTTTATTTAAGAAAGTAGAAGTAGGTTTTTTATTATAATCTACTCTATCAATTAAGTAAATTTGGTAGTTATTGTATTTCGTTATTACTGATAACCCTGAAATTTGATCACTATAACTTAAGTACTCAAGAGCTGTTTCTTTTCTTATTATTCTGCTGCAATAGTCGATCATTATATAAATTTTTTCTTAGCTTGGAGAAACATTAAAAGTGAATCCCTTATAGGCTTCGAGGACACTAGTGACTTAGTTTTTGTTTTTGATTTGTATGTCGGCCTTAGTTTCGACTTCAAAGAACTTAGAATTCTTTCCGATTTCTAAATATTTCTCATCTCGCATAACAGATTTTAAAATAATATTTAGCAACTAAGTCACTTAATTACCTTTCTTGTAATTAACAGTCGTCTTATCTAAATTTTATGCATCTTCATCATTGACTTCAAATCTTTTGATATATCTCAGAGAGATTGAATATTTTTGTTTATCAACGATGATAGAATCTATATTTTCAATTTCATTTATCTTATTTTCGCTAATATTTCTTAAAGTAAACAGAGACTTTCCTGAAAAATAAAACTTCCCTATAATTAATTAAATGGTTTTGCGAGCTTCCTTGAAGATTGAGTACCTAAGATTCCTATTATCTTCAGCTACACTAGGTTGGAAATCAACATCATACTGATAGCAAAAAATATTGTTGGCAGAATCAGGAGATCCATCAGAATCAGAAGACTAGTTTACTTCTACTTACAAAACAAACATATTCGTAAGTAGCTTAATATTTTTGCAGATTTTTTTGATTTCTGCGGATTAAGATCTGGGAGGCCTTTTTGGCAATTACAGTACCATTTATTTTTATTAACTTTTACTTTTATTTTCCTTTTTTGATTAATTATTAAATTATTATAAAAATTTTGGATCTACCTTAGTATATAAATACATTTTGAAAATCAATTGGTATATAAAAAACTTTTATTTTTGAATGAAAAAAACACTTTTATCATCAGTATTAAAATTTTGAAATACTTTTCTGATAAGAGGTATTTACAAATTATGACTTAATCTTAAAATAGTTTTAATTGCATGTATATTAATGCGTTTTTTTATAAAATAGAAATAAAAATAACTTTAAACTTTAAAATCTTTGAGTTTTAAAAAAAATATACCTCAAATCATGTTTTTAAATGAAAGGAAATAAATATATTTAAAATATTAGTAAAATAGTATTTTCAAAATTTATACCTAATCTTTTTTACCAAAATACGATCAATCTATTTCTTTCTTTCTTTGAAAGATTTAAATATATAATTTTTGCGGATATTGATAAAATTCAATTAAAAAATGCCTTTCTTATTATTTTATTTTTAGCTAGAAGAAAATAAAATAATCCTTCTTTTTTAACATGTGATTATAACATAATTTATTTGTAAGATTTAACCATTTTTACGATGAATTTTTTATTGAATTTAAAAACAGAATCACATGAATTTACCATATCCAAGATAAACAATAAAATAAAATTCTTTATTATTATTATAATTACCAAATAATTAGGTCGATTTATTTTAGGTTTTTTTAAAAAATAATATTGTATCTTCTACCAAATTATAATATTTGTTTCTTCTTTTTGATATAGTTTTTTAAAATAACAAACGCTTCTAATAGGAAAATAATTATTTGAATATTTAATGAATATTTAATAAATCTTCTTTAATATTTTATCATTATTTAGTATTTATCAAGGAGATATTTTAATCATTTTTTAAAAAGGCTACTATTTGTTGTCTTTAGCTTTTTAAAATACTAAATATAATAGCATAGATAAAATGATAATCACAAGGATATGATCTTAAATGTCATAAATAAGATGGATTAAGCTTATTGGTAAAGATGGTTTTAAATTTTTTAATAAATTAAATGGATAATGAAAATAAAATAATATACAAATTAATAATACTAATTAATTTATTTTTGAATTAAATTCAAAGAACTATTCTTTACATAAATCAAAATTTGTAAAAAATTTTGCTCTTTTATTCTTAATATTCTTTTATAATAAAGGCGTGTATCCTTTGAAGTAATAAGTTGTTAAATTTATATTGGAATAATACAATTTGGAGGGAAATTCTAATCTGTTTTTGTTAATCCTACTTAATACTATTTTTAATAATACGCAGAGTATTTTTAAAATTTAACTATTTATTTTAATAGACTTATGCTAAATAAATTATTTTGATAACATTTCTTTTTAAATCAAATTTACCAGAATTTTTTGTCATCATTTATATTTTGACTTAATAATAACTATTTTTTCTTTTAAAAAGAAAAGCTATTTGATTTTATTTAAACAAATATTCGCTATTTTTATTTTGAAGTAATATATAAATTTATTAATTATTTTTAGCAGAGGAAAGAATTTCTATTATAATTTAACAAAAAGTTAGATCTTATTTAGATTTAAATTAGACAAAATAAAATAAAATTCAAATCTTCTTTATTAATTATTAAAAAAAAACACTTTTATAATTAAAAGAGTTAATTAATAGTTTATTCTTATCTTTCTTTACTTCGCTTTTAAAAGGTATTTGAAAACAGTAAGATTTCTTTTATTTTTCAAAATTAAAATAAATATATGAAGAAAAAAGCTAATATGTATTGTCTATTTCTTATGTTTTTTTTTACTATTTAGTGAAAAATTTGTTTAAAAAAATTGATTCTAAAATGCATTATTAACATGCTATTAATGAACTCACACATTAAATATTTATTGATGAAAAATAATCTTAAAGCGAAATCCTTTTACTATATAAAAATATAAAATATTTTTTTCTATTTTAAATTTAAAATACTATTGTTAAATTAATTATTATTTCATTGTCTCCATAATATATATTATTTGCTAATCGTTTAAATTTAAAATAAATCTTTATATTTTTAAATATAGTAATTATTTGAATAAAAAGATTAGTTTTTTATTATTTCATAATAAAGTAGTTACTTTAAAATGTATTTTTTTAAATTAAAGTTTTAGCTTTAAAATATAATTAAACCTTATTTAAATAAATGAAAATTATTACTGTTATAAAAAAATACTATTCACAGATTAAAAAATAAATAAATACTTTTGTAAAATAAAATTCAATCAATTGAAGTTAAAAAATTGATTTATATTAATATTGTGATGTATACAAATAATGATTAATATTTTTGATATTTATTAAAAATAAGAATTAAAATTATTATTTCAAATAGAAACTTTTTATTTTTTTAATTTTTACATTCAAAGAAAAAATAATTTACTTTATATTAGAACAAAAAAATACATTTTTTATGATTTTAATATTTAATTTGATTTTTGAAATAAAAAATAATAATTTCATTGGATATCAACTCAATAATGAAAATAATCAAAATTTATCAGATGTTACAGAATTTTATTGATCAAATTAATTTTTTAAATTTATCTGTTGCTTTGACTAATCCATCCACTATACCTGGTTCAGTGCAGCTGTGACCTGAATCAGGAACTACGACCAGTTCACAGGAATCTAGAAGAGTACTTAACTCCCATGCAGATTTAACTGGACAAAGAGCATCATATCTACCTTGAATAATAATTGTTGGAATGTGTTTAATTTTATAGATGTCTTCGATTAATTAGTTTTCGTTTCTCAAAAAACAAAGATTGTCAAGATAATGAGTTTCTAAAATAGCCAATGGAAGAGCATATTAAAGATCTTCTGAAGAGCTAATAAGACTGTCACTGGGGAGCAATTTAGATGCTGACATTTCGAACTTTGTCCATTAAATTGCTAGTTTTTATTTTTCTTCTAAGGAGATATTTTTGTCTGTAAATTTCAAACGATAGCTGTGCAATATGTCCTTTTATTCTTCAAGAGTTAGCAATTTTTTTAAGTTGTCAAATTCTTCAGGGAAAATTAAACCAGTTCCATTTTGATATATGAAATCATTTTCCCATTTTCTACTCAAAAAAACTCCTCTTAAAACTAGATGAGATACTCTATCAGGATGAGATTCAGCATAAGAAACTGATAAAGTAGAACCCCAGCTACCTCCAAAGACTATATGCCACTTATCAATACCAAAGTGAATTCTAAGCTTTTCGATATCTCCAACTAGATCCCAAGTAGTGTTCTCTTCAATTGAACCGAATGGAGTAGATTTACCACAACCTCTTTAATCAAATTAAATGATTCTATAAACTTCAGGATCAAAAAAGCCTCTGTACAAAGGAGATGAGCCACCACCTGGTCCACCATGCAAAATAACTGCTGGTAAACCATCAGCCTTCCCACTCTCTTCCCAGTAAATTGTGTGAATTTCAGATACTTAGAGCATTCCTGTGTTGATCACTGAAACATTTTGGTAAAATGTTCTTCTGTCTGTAGTATTTATCATTTGCTTCTTAATTAATTATTTGATTTCTTATTTTTATGCTAATTTAATTATTTAATTTATTATTTATTTTATGGATTTATTGATAGATTTTCTAACCTTTAATTTAGCTTTTTTTGTTACTCTTAGTTATTTACCATTAATATAAATTGAGTAGCACCTATTTATTAAATGTGAGGCAAATGTAATAAGATTAGAATTTCTCTTTTTAACTTACATCCCTTAATTTCAATTTTTTTACTAATATTTAAAAGCTAGAATATCTTCCCATTAAAATTAATAGCATAAAATAAATCAATCTAAATAATTTGCCATTTTTAATTTAGTTCAAAATTGTATTTAAAAATTTTAACTGACTCAAATTCCTAAATAAATTAATTTTCCAGTAATATTTTTTTATTTATAATTTTTTCATATTTTTGCTTTGTCCTAAATAATAAAAACTCTGACTATTTGATGGTGAATAGGGCTTTTGATTATTTTTAATAGTTTTTTAGATTTTATCCATGAAGTTGATTGATGAGTTATACAATATAATAATTAATTTATCTCATAAAATACAAGTATATCATTAAATAGTTATATAAAAATTTAAGTGAAAGTAGATTATTTATAAGTTGACTATGGACTCTATCATTGATTGAATATTAATATATTTGATATCTTAAATAAATGTTGAATCAAATGCAAACAATTTAGATAAAACATAATAAAAAACTATTAATTTCATTTGTCATATACAAATTAATAACTCATTTAGTTTAAAAATTTTATTAATAAGTATTAATGTTTAAAATATTAAGAATATTGATTTTTTAAGAAACTATTAATAAAAATATATTGGTGAAATAACAACTTTTTAATTTAAATAAATTTGGAATAAAAAAAAATATCTAAATAAAGTTAATGTATTAAATATAGATTAATTAAATCAAATTATTTTATTTTAGGTTAATTTGTTTTGAATATTTTTCATCATAAAGTATTAAAAATTATGTTTATTTGTTAATAAAATAGCAAATAGAGTTCCTAAATAGATTAAATTGTATTTATTGCATGTAATATAGGATCAGCCAAAATAATTACATTAAGCATACATATGAAAAGTAAGTAATATAAGATCAGTCTAAATGGCATTACAAAAAAAATGCTTTAGCTATAATAATAATAATAAAAAAGAAATTTGTATTGTCTATTTTTAATATTTTATTATCTTCTTTACTAATTAATTAAAAATATATTGAAAATTTATCATTAGAATGTTGATCCTTCTTAAATTTAATAATGTTTATTATTCAATAATAATTCTATAGTTAATATACAAAGCACTTATTAAAAACTTACCTTTTTTTTTGTTTTTAAATGAATTATTTGAAAAAAAGCAATTTATTTAGGGGGTATAAGTGATTAACTATGTAAATTGGATGAATTTACAGCTTTGTTTTAAAAAAAATTTGATGATAGAATGATTGAATTCGATTGGCTAAAATAATAAGTTTATTTAATTTGATGTAAAATTGTTGTTTACTAATATTAAAGTTATTATTAAATTTATTTATTTTTCAAAAAAATTATTTATTGATATCTTGTTTTTTTTATGTTTTAAAAAATTTGTCTTCTTGTTATTAAAATGAGAAAATTAGCTCAAAATAAATAAAAAGAATAATAAAGCAAATGTTTATTAATAAAAATAGTTAATTTTAATATCATTCAAATTTTATTTATTCTAAGTCATTATGATAAATTTCTCTAAGTGTATATTTTTATTAAGAAAGATAGATAACTTAAAATATTTTTTAATTAAATAATACATTTTTTTTGTTACAGACAAGCACTTTCTTTTATAAAAATAATTAAGAAGATTGAATATTGAAAGTATGAAGAAAGAATTTCTTTTTAATTTAATTGTCTATGAGAAACACCTAAACAAATTTTTGATCCGAAGGTATAAATCTTTAAACATTTATCTCAGATATAATTCTTTTACATTTATTTTTGGATCTTTGAGGAAAATTTAGTGTAATTCCAAACATAAAGCGGACTTTCTTTTTCTCCTATCAATCGTACGTTCAAAAGACTTATAGATAAATGATATATTGATAAATAGGAGTTGATAATAATAGAAAATGTTTAGCCTCTTCATTCATTTTTATATTAGAATATGATATTATCATGAGGAAAATATAAAAAAATATTGATAGGGCCAGGAAATATTACATACAGCTAAAAAAGAAATACTTTATTTCTAAAAAATTTTATTATTAATCTTTAATGAATTAAGAAAATTATTTTTGTTGAGATAATTCAATACTTTAAAATTTAAATTTATTCAAAAAAAGAGACCAATTTTTTAAAAAAAATGTATGATTTTACTTATTTAATGAAACAATTCAGACCTTCACCACCTTACTGAGGTTTCTTATGCACTTAGTTGTTGATGTGTTTGAATTTCAAACTAAGAGAATATAGAAAATTATATTTTATATAGAGATAATTAGCCAGTCAATCAAATAAATCTGCTAATTGATCAGAAAATTTATTGTCACGATAAAAAAATCTTTTGCTAATTTCAAATCTTACAAAAGAGATTTTGTAGATCATACAAATTAAGGATTTTTACTTCAAAAAAGATCTTAAAAGTTAACAAAAAAAATTATTTATTGAAAAAAAAATTAATTAGAAATTCCAAAAAAAAGAAATGAAAATTATTGCTATCCTTGCTCTCTTTGCTGTAACTGCCTCAGCTTCCTTGCTAGAAAATAAGTGCTTCATGAATGCTGCTGGTTAAACTGTATTCAATGTTGCTAGCACTCTTAAAGAAATCACCAGCATTGAAAATTTAGACTAATATGAAAGTATTTAGACTTAACTTGCTTAATTATAGGCTGCCTACATTATGTGCAACAACTAGAACTAAATCCCCAATAGCTCCCTTGATAAAGTCCTCAAAAATTTAGGAATTGGTAATCTCTTGCTTTCTAAGTGCACTTAAGACTTAGGTGGCTTTTTCTTAATCGTCAGTGCTATTGTTGAAGATCCTTCTAACATTCCTACTGATATTGCTGGTGTTATCGCTGCTTCACTTATGGGAAAATAAGCTTACGGTGACTGTGGTTAATTAATCGCTTTCTTCAAATAACTTTGAAAGAAATATCATTTGAAAATATTTGTTTGTTTTTTAACTAATAAAATTGTATCGTTTTTATATTTTTTAAATTTACATTTAATTGATATTAAATTTTAAACAAGCATACACAAAAACTTACCTAAAATATTTGCTTATATTTTTTATATTTGCTAATACATAAAACGTTAATAAATTTAATATGTTTTTAAAAAAATAGTAAAGAAATATTGAAAATATATAATAAGAAGAAGAAAGAAAAAAAAATACATACACAAAATAAATGTTGTACTAAAATATAGTTCTTGAAATTGAGTAATATATTGTTAAATTAAAAAACTATATATCTACTTATTATTGAACACTTAAATAGTAGATTAAAAAGAATATATTATCGTTTTCTTTATTTAATAATAAAAATTCTAAATTTTTATTTTTTTTTTAGTTAATATAAAATGATATGTTTTTAGATGATAAATTTCAACTTTTTTGTAAAATTGTAATTAAAAAATAAATTAAATTATTGATTTTACAATATTTAAAATAATTATATAAATCTTACTCAATAATATTGATACAAGTATTATTTAGCTATGTGTTAAGTCATTTTATTTAAAATATTTTATATTTTTTACTAAAATTTTGCTTCAAAAATTTAAACAATTTTCATATTTAATCAAGCCAAAAAAAATGTAATTAATAAAAATAATCTATTTATTTTATTAAAAAAAAATAAATTAAATAAAAATATTTTTCTTTTATAGTTGGAAAAACCTTTTTAAATTTATACTTAATAATTTTCATCAAAATTGGAAAATAATTTTCTATTAAAGTAAAAAACTTATTGTTTTAATAGCAACATTTTTCAATTAAAAAAAGGTAATGTAGAGAGAGATTATTATCATAAATAAATTTCAAAATTTTCATTTATGTTTTGATCAAATATTTGATTGAAAAATTTTCAAAAAGCTAAATAATTGAAATTGAAAAATATTCAAATATGATGAGAGGCATAGAGTTTCAAGTAGATTAAATTAGATTCATTCAGTGTGTTGAATTTATTGGAAGGAAACAATAAATAAATAAATTTATTAGTGAATAGTTAGTCAATTAAATAGAAAAATAGTAAGTAGAATTGGTGTAAATATGAAGAGATTATTTTGGCAAAATAAATATACATACTATAAGTGGCTTTAAATATAATTTAATAATTTATTTAGTTAGAAAATGAATAGGAAAGAAATATTGAAATTTATAAAATATGTAAATTAAATAATATTTACCCACTAAATAAAGTAATTAATACATAAAGTTAGATGATACGAAAGATAAAAGAGTATCTTGATCATTTGGGATACTACAAATCAAGCAAATAGGCAAGAAATACATTTTTAGGAGTAATATTAGTTAAGTTCGGTACTGGAGCAATAGGAATATGGGGCATTATCAACATATATTTTTTCTCTTTTTACAAGCAAGTATAATTAATTAGCAACTTTTTCCATTTCAAATTCGAATTTGAATCATCAAAATTTGAAATAATTTAACCAAAATTAGCTAAGAATGACAATAAATTAAATATTAGAACGATGACAATTTAAGGATGAGCGAGTTTGTCTTTTTAATTACATTTGCAGCTATTCCTATGAGTGTTATAGCCATATTTTCAGTGAGAATTGCTTAGATGTATGGTTTTGAAAAAATTATTCGATCTGCAATGATTATTAATCCCATCAGCATAATGTTAGGTTCAACGCAAGACAACTTTTACACCTTTGCATTATTTAATACCTTCATAGCTAGTATATGTTTTGGATCTACAGTGATGCCTATCCTCTACTGTCTTTGGAGCCATTTCCCAACTAAAACAGGAAACACAACAGGAGTTGCTTTGGCGAGTTTTGGTCTTGCTACTTTTTTTTATAGTATATTTGCTACTTATATAGTTAACCCATAAAATCTACCTGCAACTATTGAATATATTGAAGGATAGCAAGTAAATACAATTTAGAACAACCAATTTTCATACATTATTTTATAATCTACTTTTATCTAATCAAAAATTTATAATTTAATAGTTAATTAATTCTATTATAATAGCTTAAACATTAAAAATAGCCCTGTATTAAATTTAATTGCAAAAAATATTTCTTTACAAATATCAAAAACATTTTTAATAAATTAAATTTCAGAAAATATCAATTGAAAATATTTTTAACAGATAGAAAATGATCTCTAACATGGATATAAAATGATAAAAAGCACAAAACAATGCTATTTGTAAATAAACTAAAAACATATAATTAGCTTTATAGTTAAATGAATCAAAATAAACAAAATTATAACCAACATTAAAGGATAGAAAAATTTGAAATTAAAAATGAATAATAAAGATAAATGATCGTAATATACGAAATTAGCTAATAATAGTAAATGAGCATAATCTTTTATCTTCTAAACATCAAAACAAAATGTTTGAGTATAAAATAAAAAAAATAGTATGAATTAATGATCAAAAAAGTTACTATCATTTAAATTGATATAAACCAAAAAAACAACATATTATTATTAAATTTAAATATTTATTTAATAGTAAAGATAAACAATCCTAATTTTTTAATTAACATAGGGAATGATATTATATTAGAATATCAAGTTTTTAAATATAATATAAATTAAAAAAAAATGATAAAATATTTAAAGATAAATACGTAAGTGCTCTCATAATAATAATAAAGATAACATAATCCTATAAAAAGCATATAAAAATAGAATATATCACATTTTTTTATAATTAGTTTATTCAATTCTTAAAAGGGAATTTAAAATTTTAAGAAAATAAATCGTTTTTATTAAAAATAATCAAGCTTAATTATGATATAATAATTTTATTATACAAGTCAAAATAATTTTGGATTATTTTTTTATAAAAATAGAATTTAAATTAACAAAAAAAAAAAGATTTTTTTGATATTTTCATAAATCATAGAGAAAAACAAATTTGAGTTTTAAAAAAATGAATGAATTTATTGATAAATAATTTAAATTATCAATTAGACTTATTACTTGTTTGAGGAGGCAGTAAACTAGAATGTTCCATCCATGGTTTTTTGGATAGGGTTTGTATAAATGTTATTTTGCATTCCAGGAGCTTTTTTGATTTCCAATAACAAAGAAAGTGAGACTTTACTGAATGAAGAAAACTAAGAAGAAGAAGAATAAGAGTTAGAAATGAATTTGTTAGGAAGTAGTTTTGAGAAAAATATAGTTGTTTAACAAGAAGAATAGAAATACAATCAATTTTAATAAGGTGTTATGGTCCTTGAGTAACAAAACAGCCATTAACTATTTAACAATTAGCCTAATTTATAAAAATAAAGCTCTGAGAGAATAAGCTCAACTCCTTCCAACAAGCAAAAGAAAAAATCATTTTCATAATAATATCTCTTGGAATGGCATGCTTAAGTGCTGGACTCTCAATTCTCAAATAATTCAAATGAAAAAAGATAGAGTAATTAATAAATAGCGTCTCTTTAGTAAATACCACAAGGGAATATCCTTAACTAATAAAATACTTCAATCAAAGTTCTGTAAGATAAATAATTATAATAATCAACAGTTAAATAAAATAGAGATAGTCCTAAACAAGAATAATAATGTAAGGTAAAATAATAAGAGTAAAACTAAGAAAGTAATTATCAAAAGCAACAGTAAAATTCAGTGATGGAGCATAAATAATAATAATAGCATACTCAATAAAAGTAAGACTCAATACTTTAATTTGAGAGTAATTGCTCATTTCATTCTGACCTAACATTAATGGATGCTATAAAATCAAAGCCTTTCAAAATAATTTATGTATCTACTTTTCTTCTCAGCTGCTTCTCACTTTTTATTTCAATCAACTTTAAGACATATGGGTTGACCAAAATAAATGATGATCATTTTCTTACTTATATTATTACATTTAGTACTCTAATCAGCAGTATTTCAAATATTGGTTGGGGATATTTGGTAGATAAATATAACTTCAAAACAGTCTATCTAAGATTAATTATTGTCATTTTAGCTGCAGGCTTTCTCTTTCCAATCTTTTCTGACAGCAAATTAGGATTTTACATGTAATACCAAATTTTATTTCTAAATTAACCATTCTAAAACCTAATCTTTTATCTTAATTCTTTTCTTGCTACTCAAAAAAATCTCTCTTCTTTTACACATTTTTAAACTAAAATTTATTAATTTGTAATGTCTAATCAAAATCAATTTTTATTGCTATATAAAACTTTTTTCAAAATGACTACTAACCATAATATTTCATAAAATTATCCAATTTAAATATTTAAAAAATATTTTTTTGAAAAAGAAACTTTAAAATTAATTTTTCGTCAACTAATGCAAAAAAAGGTTTAAAAAAAGAGATATTACTATATATTTTCTTTAATAATATAGATAGTTATAAATTTGGTTTTTTATATTTGAAAAATAGATTTTTTTAGATTTTAAGTGCTAGCGAAAGAGGACTTTATACGATTATAGGACCTGGGTTAGTAAAAATATTTGGAATGAAACTAGGAGCAGAGCTGTTCCCAGTGAAGAGTACATCGTTTTTTTTGGCTTTGGTAGTACTACCAGTAATTCAATTTTTTCTGTTAAAATTTTTTGACTATGATGATACGATTCATTTCTTGTTAATAGGAATAGTAGCTTCATATTTTTTAAGCAACCAGTTATAATAATAGTACGACTTTAGGGACATAAATAAATAAGGAAAGAAAAAGATTATTGCTTGAAAAAGAAAGAAAAACTTCTCAAAAAATAAATCTCCTTATTTTTATTTATTAGCTAGTAAAAATTGTATATTTTTCTGAATCGTTTGGCAAAAATAGATTATTATTAACTGAATTTCAAAGTAGTATTTTATTATCCTCCTTTTCTTTTAATATTTGATTTTCTGTAAATTTCACTTTGAATAGATTTGAATTTGTTTGAAATTAAAAACTTAAAATCTGAAATTGAAATTAATAAGAAATCTATAAAAAACTTTTATTAGATATTTATACAGTAAGCGAGATAAATAACAATCAATTATAAAAATAATTATCTAAGCACAGAGAAAGAATTGATCGATAGTAATCGTCTGAAAATTCAGCTATTAAATATAAATATAGTTAATATTTGCAATATAATCGAATCATTGAAACCCAAAATTATTATTAATGAAGTATTTTTTGTATTTTTGATATTAATTTTAACCAATTTATTTTCTCTATTATATATTTTATATCAAATTTATTGATCTATTGATAGTGATTTTTTTGAAAATTTAAATAAATTTGTTTAAAAAACTGAAAACTAAAGCTTATTGTGAAAATTTAATAGAGGCACTTGATTATTTTCCTATTTGTTTTTTATTTGATAAAGCTATAATTTCTACTTCAATATTTCTATTAATTTTTTCTGGATTTATGGTTCTTACCAGTTTAAAAGTAAAGGCCAATTTATCTAATAGATTGATAGAGTATTCATTTTCTTTTAGAAAATTTGTAAAATTTAATTTTTAGCAATGGAGCATGTTTTAAGCTTCTATTTTATTATCTATTGTAAGAATTACTAAAATAAAATTTAATAGATTATTAATTTTGTTTATAGGTCTTATTTGATTACACAAGCAATTTTAATTTAATAAAGTTTTAGTTCGTTTGAACTATTTTACAAACAACTAAAAATAGAAAAAAAGGAATAGAAAAATAGAAGTTTTTTAAAAATAGATAAGAATTTAGAATTAATCAATAGAATATAATTATAAAAAGCTATTTATTGAGATTGTTTATCTGAAATATGTGATGAAATTTAATACAAATTGTTAGCAAAAAAATATATAATATGTTTGATACATTTTTATTGAAAATATGATGGAATATATTTTCATGTTAATAAATAAATGATTTTTTATTATAAAATTAATGATTATTTTAGATTTTAGTTTTTTATGATTGATAGATTGATTGATTTAGTAAGCTAATATTTTTGTTAGTAATTTATTTATTTATTTATTTTATTAGCAAACTATATATTAAATTTATTGATTGTTTGTACATTTCATAGATCTTTTCCTAATTCAGAGAAATTAGCATAAAATCAGATGGAAAAATGCGTTTAAATAATAATATCCGTTTAATTTATTCAGCCATTAACGGTATGATTAAATGAGTTATAAGATATTGATTGGTGTTTTAGTAAATTTAAATAAGTTATTTATTTTGTAATAATAAATTAAATCATTCATGTTTCAGTTAGTAGAATTGTTTTTTACAGTGGTTGAATGATCTAATTATTTTTTATTTAGTTGATTAATTTGTTTGATAATTGATGGTATTTGTTTATTTTTGTTGTATGTGTTTATTTCAATATTGTGGAAAAATTTAATAATAGCTTCAATCAGTAAATTATTTTTGTTTGTTTTTTGTACAGATGTGATTCACAAAATATTCTATTGAGAGAGTTATCATTGATAAATAGATATAAATATAGGCTTGTCTGTTTTTTTGCTTGGTAATAGAGATAGATAGATTTTGTTGGTTAGTTAATTAATTAATTTGTTTCAGCTAAAGTACTCTTCTAATTAAAGCTTTTGTTCATATAACTTTTCAATTAGAACCTGTATAACGCAAATTTAAGATTTGTCTTGGATATTTTCATAGGCATCGAAGACACGGTTGAACTGATCTTCGATGGACCTGTATTCCTTGACTATAAGATGGAAGTTTTAGCAGACTTCGTGCTTTCTACATCTACTAAAGTTATCACATAAATGTTTTAGCTATAGGGCATCCTCTTGATAAGAGAATGACTCCAGAGATGACGACATTGAAGAGACAGATTTATTTTTATTGTCAGGAGACTCGTCAAAGTTGGAGAGAGACGACTGGTACTGGTTGAGTTCTTGTCTAGACTCGATAATCCTGTCATGAAGGCTCGAGTAATTTTAAGACAAGTTAATAATTTGGGCACGTAATTTCTCAATCAATAAGTGAGAGTGACTTTAAGCATTCATTACTTTCATTAGCATATTTTTTTGTTTGTTTGTTTATTTATTTGATACGTAGTTTTTTTTTTGATTCTTAATTATTAATTTAGTTGAATTAAAAATTTTTATATGGATATTTGATAATTCATTTAAAGGGATTTGAAAAAGTAAATAAATAGATTCAAATAATCAGTCAGTCAGTCAAGTAAATTTGCTTATAAGAATCTATGATGATTGCTCTCTTGTTTATTTATTCATTGATTTATTAATTAATTCCCTCATTTATTTATCATCAAACAATCCTTTTTATTAACTTTTACTTGGTTAAATTGTAAAAGATAATCGAATATTCATTCATTTGCAAATTATTCTTATCATTCCTATAGTTTTTTTATCATATCATATTAGTCCTTTTTTACTAAATCTCCACTTATAGTCATATTATCTAACTATATATTGATTAACTAATTTTCAAATAGGCACTTAGGTTATAACCACTAAAGCAATAAAACTATCATCTGTCCTGAGCTATCTAGTACTATTTCACAGCCAAATTAATAAACATATTTTAAAAATCCAGCATTTCTAAAAAAAGTACTCTAGCTTACTAATTTAAAAATCGTCATTCAGAGCTAATTGATTTGAATACTCGATAAAAATTGCTCATGTTTGTTTTTATTTATTTTTAGTATTTTATAAAATTTTACTGAACTGATTATCTTACAATTTACAAAGGTTTTGACAAAAACCCATTATAAATTAGTAAAATTTAGGCTGGCTGATTTCCTTCTTGTCATTTTTGATTGTTTGTTTATTTGAATAAAATTTTGAAAGATTTATTCAGGGAATTAATAAAGTTTTCATATTTAAAAAGTCTATAAATCATTTAAAATTTTTCTCAAAAAACTCTAAACGGAAAAAGGGATATTCAAAAACCTATTTTGAAACATGTCTAGTTCGATCTGTTTTTAATTCATTTATTTAAATTTATTAACAAAATCTGAAAGTTGCTAAATTCATGCATGAATGTAATAATAAATAAATGTAATGTGATATATTTATTTACCTTTAAATTTGCAGAGAGATGAATTTAATATATTAGCATAAATTGAAAGAAATTAACAAAGGTAATAAAAAAATAATTAATTTGTGTATTTCTTACTAATGTTACTTAGAATTACTAAAAAATCATCTAGAAGCTATTTTTCCTCTTCTATTATTTAGTTTAAAAATGAAATAGAAAATCAACGCTTTATTTATTCATGGTTATTTTTGAAAAAAAGTACTTATTACTCATTTGCCTTATTTTGTAACTAAATTTCAGATAATTTTTTGGTGGTAATCTTTGAAAGACTGTAAAAGTAATCTAATCAAAAAATAACCAGTCAGATAATCAAATTAGATTTTATTAGCTTAACAATAAAATCATAATAAAAAAAATTTATTAACTTGTTAATGACTGTAATAACTAACCTTGGTGGAAAAAGTAAAATTTCTTATCTGAACTAATAAATACATAAGCACCAAGTAATCAATTAATAAAAAACAAAAATTTACATTATCAAAATTAAAAATTATATATGGATTAGTGTTCAATTTGCGCATTTCATCATTAAACACAAAAAATGTTTTTTATTTACTGGGTTTTTCTTTCTATTTGTTATAAAAAAATATTTTATCAAATGGTTTTTTATTTGGAAAGTATTTAAAAATGAGAAGATTTTTTATTGATTAAAATTCTTTTGAACATTTGTAATTAAGTAAAAATGGAATTAAAAACTTAAGATATTTTAAGACTGTGACAATTTATTAGTTAATGTAAACAGAGATATGCAATTCTGAATATTAAGTAATCCTTAAATACTGAATTACACTTCTTAATATGTTTATCTCTTAATTTTATGTAATTAACTCAGTTCATTTAAATTTATCCATCCAATAATTTTAATTTTTTTAATAAATACTTCTCTTAACCTTACACTCTTAAACACAAAATAAATAGATATTTATTTTTTTCTAAATTTAAAATAAAAAGAATATTCTAGAATAGATCATTGATACCAGACACTATTTCAAATAATAGTAACTGCGTTTTTTACTTTATTAATATTCACAGAGTGCATATTAATAGAAAACAAACTGTAAGTTTAAGAGTTAAGAATCCAAATTTTACTAGCTGAATATTAATATTAATTAAGTTGAGAAAAAACGTTAAGAATATATTTATTGCAGTATAGAATAAATAAGTTATTGATTAACAGTTTAATGATAATTAATATTTTTATAGAAAAATTATAATATATGAATATTGATATAGAATAGAGTGATCTTGATAATAAATTATACGTTGGTTTACCAAATTAACATTATTAATATAGAATAAATAGATAATTAAGTTAATTTAGATGATGATAAAAATAGTTCTCAATTGAGAATATGAGTGATATGCTAAAGAAAAAAAGAAGTTTTATTAATTATTCCAAATATAATATTCAGTATATGTTTTTTTAGAGTAGAATACTACTAATTACTAAATGTATGGCTCAATTCATTAGTAATTTAAAATATTTATGAACCAAATAATAAATTTAACAAAATTCTGATTAAAAGAACATAGAGATTAGTTATATTTGCAAACTATTGAGAGTAAAACAAAACATTAACAAAAAAAAACATTTATAGAACACTAAGATTTCTTGAAATATATTTTTTAAGGATTAATTTTAATTTATATGTTTAAAAGTGATATAATATGTTTTACATATGTTGATAGGTTAGTATTATTATTTATCTAAAAAATAATCTTACAAATGATTTGAGTTATTATTGAAGAATGTTATTATTTGGCGTAAGATTTATTAAATAGGTTTAGTTGTCGATAATGTTATTGATTACGAAGAAAAAATATATATAGATTAAGTATCTTTGTACATTTATTGAATACATACTGAGATGGTTTATATATAAAAAGTAATTGAATGATAGCTGAAAAAAATGATAAATTAGTTTTGATATTATATTACTTATAAATACTACCATCAAATAATTGATCACTATTTTAATGGATTGTAAACAAGGTTTGAAATTAATTGAAAATATTAGCAAAATAAACAGCAAATCAAGATTTATTAAAATAAATTTTATTAAGAGTGATATTTAATTTATATGTATAAAAGTGATATAATATGCTTTAGATATGTTGATAGATTGGTATTATTATTGGACTATTAACTCCTAAAATATAACCTAACAACTGATATGATTTTTTGTTTGAAGAATGATATTATATGGCTTTAGATTTATTAAATTGGTTTAGTTGTCAATATTGTTATTAATTATGAAAAAAACAATATATGGATTAAGTATTTTTGTTTATTGGTAGAATACTTATTGAGAAGGTTTATATGTAGAAAATAATTGAGCGATTGCTGTAAAAATTGATAAATCAATTTTGATATTTTATTTCTTATTAGCATGACCATCAAATAAAAATAATAGATTAGTTATTTTAATGGATTGTAAACGAAGTTTATGAAGTATTTATATTTACTTTTTTGAGTTGATATTTATGGAATTTAATAATGATAATGAATCAAGAAGGAAATAAATAAATATATAAATGAATTTATGTGGAATAAAATGTGATTAGGTTATTTTTTACTTAGTTGATAAATAATGAATTATTTTTCTTATTTGCTTAACCACTCAATTAATTAATTAAATATATGTCAATTAAGAATATTTTTGCAATATCAGAAACAAACCAATTAATTAGATTTAATTCAAAGCGCTTATTTAAAAGACTCTCAACATATTCATTCATTTAAGTTAACTAATTATTAGATTTCAACTTTCTTTTTCTCATACTCTCAAAATTCCAACAAAACTACTTTGATTAGCCATGACTAGCAAGATTGTAGAGGATTTCATAGAGCAGGATCCATTTTTGAAAGAAATTTTTAGCTATTAAAAAGAAAAAGGATATGTAAAAAAGAGATCTTCAAAGCCAATAATTCAAGATATATCAATATTAGATGAAGAAGGTGATGAAAAGTTAGCTAGAATGAAACAAGAGCAAAAAGAGCAGAAACAAGAAAGTGGATTCGATTAATTTGATAAAATAGATGATGTTCCTAAAATAACAGATTTGAAACAACAAAATCCGTTTAAGATTGATTTCTTAAAAGAAATTTAAAAGCTAGTTGAATAAAATGTCATAATTAAAATTTCAATCAGATCTTTGCAAGAGAAGCTTCAAAGGTCTTTACTCTCTGTAGAAAATGAATAGCTAAGTCGATATATATTTTACTACTTAGTTTCACTTCAACTCCCTCAAATATTCGAATTATCTCTTTAATCTTCATAAGAATTAACAGATATCAAAGACTAAATTAAGTAGAAAATGGCTAAAAAATATTTAAAAACATTCACACGTCTTCCAAAACCTAAAGACCAACTAATCCACTACTTGCTATTCACTGATATTTATCTAGCCAACATGCTTTCCTTTAAAATATTTAAAAGCGAAAAGGAAAAATTTAATATTTGTTTTCTCTTTAACAGCATCCATATAATTGTGTATGAGACAACTGGAATGTTTGTCTCAGAATCCTACATACATACAAGCATTGATAGGTAAAATTTTTATTAAAAGCATGAATATTAAAATAAGATAAATTTTAAATAAATTCAATTATTTAAGAAGTAACCAACACAAAGATATTTTAATTTTTAAAAGACATTACTAGACAATTTATTCTTTCACCACTAAATAGATAAATAATCCTCAAACAAAATAAGTATAATAATAATGATTTAATGAAATTATAAAAATGTTTATTAAAATATTATTTTTACCAAAAATTTTAGTAAATTGTTACATAAAAATAAATATTTTAGAAAAATTTGTTGGAATATTTAATATCTATAAACCATTTAGTAAACAAAATGAATATTATTACTAATTAGATTCCATAAAAATAAAATAAAACAAAATATGCGAGTTAATTTGAATTAATCTAAGCAAAAATCATTGTAATTTAATCTAAATTTAAATAAAATAATATCATTTTAAATATTTTGAACGAATATAAAGAAGGAAATATTCAAAAAAACCTAATTATTTCAAAGTTAAATATATTTAATAAGTATGCTGGTTACTCATTTAAAATGATAAATATAAACAGTATTATATATTTATTTTAATATTTTAAGGAAATTCAATGGTTAATTGAGGAATATATATTCTATTTTTAGAATATATTATAGATTGCAGTTAATAAAAAATATGAAATAGCATTTTTATTTTAAGGTAAATTGGAGTGCTTAAATTAATATTTAAATAAATAGTTCGAATCGAGAAAAATTAAATTTTCATTTACAACAAACCAGCAACATGAAGTATTACCAAATTTTTAAAACTTATTTTAAGGTAAAATCTAATAGCATTATATTAATTACCTTTAATTGGTATTAAAAAATATATATATTTTTTTTATTATTAGCAAATTCAAGCTTTTATTTTAAGGCAAAATAAGTTGCAATTTTTCAGAAAAAGTAGATAAAATAGTAAATAACAATTTAATTTATTCTATTTAGCTTTTTTAATAGATAAAAATATTCATTTTAAAAAACAAATTTAATTTATGATTTTATTTTAAAACAATATTTAAAACAAAACAAAGAAAAAAGTTTGGCTTTTGTTATTAGGTAAAAATATTTTTAGATAAGTTAATGAATTTAATTATTTGCCTTTTTTAAGATTAATCACTTTGTTTAAATTGGCATAAAGATTTGTCTTTTTGATAAATGATGGTTTTTTTTGACTTATTTTTTTCTAAGTAGAGTTTATTTGAGAAATTAAAAATGTTAAAATTATATTTAATCATATTGTGCTGATATTTTTTTGTCTACGATAATATATATAAAAGTGCTATTTATTAATTCATTAGATATCAAGATTTTATTATTTCAGTAGATTTGATAATTTAAAAGATTTTAGCTTACAAAATGAGGATTTTAATAGGATTTATTTAAATTATGATTTTTGAATTTTGTTACTTCTTAAATGTAATAAAAGAATTAATTGAAATGTTGTAAACTAAAATATTTCAAATAATTTTTTATTTACTTTATTGCATTTAAAATATTAGATTGTTTACTTCCAAATTTATGGAATATGAGAGAGAAGAATATGTTCGCATATAGAAGATTATAAACTAGTAAAATAAAATAAAAGATGAACAATTTTTAGGATTTTAGCTCCCAAAGCTGCAAGAAAACACAATTATAGATTCTAATTTTCAAGATTACCTATCAAAGATGCTTAATCGAAAAAAGTAGACAAGAAAAAGATGTGTTTCCTAGACTTCTTTCTCAAGGTCAAAGATAATGAGAGATGATTCTATTTCTTAAGCACCATCATCGAATCATTAATCTTTTTCTATAACACAACCCCTGTTGCAATCAAGAAGCGAAAAGAGAAGTGTTTCACATTAGAAGATGAGCAAAACTTTAAAAGACGATGAAAACTCCCTAACTAACTAGACCAAAGTAGACATGCCCGAATTAATTGATTCTATAAAAGAATCACAAAGCACAGATCGCAAATTTTCTAGGAGAAATTTTAACTGCGCAAGCATCGGTCCAGCGTAAACAAATAATGAAAAAACAAATAAATATTTAATTAGAATAAATAAGATTAATTTACACCTTAACTTAGGTTACATAACTTAAATTAATTTATTAATTTTAAACATCTAATCTAGTTGCAAAATTAAGCAATCAATTTTTAAACAAAAAGTAAGACTTAATTTCCTTCTCACATTATAAATAAAATTGGTGGAATCAAACAATATAATTACTGATGATTCTCAATGATTCAATTTAATTTACAATTTTTAGGCAAAAGATTTTATGATTTTAAAAATTAACAAATTATAATCTAAAATACCATCTATTTTTTAAATATTCACCCTTCTTCATAACAAAAATTAATTACTTCCCAATTTCAAATAATTAAATAAATCCTATTATGATATAATGTTATTGGCATATAGAATCTAGAAAATTTTAACTAATTTTGATTAGAATCTTTATTCCAAATCCCCTATCACAATCATCTATTTTTAAATCAAACAAATATAAAATTAATTATAATGTTGTGATAAATTGAGCGATATCTATTCATTATACAAATAGAAAGAAAAAATTAGAATGTAATATAGATAAATGGAATTATTAAATTTTTAAATTGAATAAAATTATAAATAAAATGAAATAATTAAATTAGATTGAATTGAATATTAATCTTTTGAGTGTATAGAATATTTTAATTTATTCTTCTTTCACTTGCCTCTTTTAGTGATTAGTAAAGAATGAATGATATTTGTTAAAATGAACTTATTGGCGAATTTTTAAAAAATGTTGTTTTTAGGCATTACCTTTAGAAATAATAAAATAAAATTGAAAGTATTAATTACTATTTCTTTTTTTATAATATCAACCAAAATTAGATGAATTTTTTAAAAATATTTACCCAGTTAGTTTTTAAAAAATTAATAAAGAAAAAATTTGTAAGCCAATATTACACGAATCCTGTGTTGATTGAATGATTTTTATAATTTAAAAAAAATATATTTTTTTTTACTTTTATTTAAGATTAGTCAAATATGTTTAAATAGTTTATTTCTATAAAAAAATGTAAATACTTAAACCATATTTAAAAGCTAAATTTAAAAACTATTTTATTTAGTTTAGATGCACAAGTTTCTATAGAAATAATCCTAGATTTTTAAATTAAAAATTTTCTTTCTCTTAATTTTTTCAATTATTTTTGGATTTGAATAGCTTGTTTAAAATAAATTTTATTAATTTTTATTGTGTAATTATGTATTTAAGCTAATTTAATATATTTTATTTTTAAATTAATCCAGTATGAGCAATGCTTTGAACAAGAAGGAAAGAGTACTGGTTGGAATATCTTAGAACGTCCTTTAACATAGAATTAATGTAGCTGATATTGGCAGAGGAAATATATATTAATTACTAGAAGATTTAAGAAAAGAAAGATAGTAGAGGAAGGATTATAAATAGTAGGATGTCTTGTAAAGGAAAATAGACTTACTTTAATAATACGGTTTGGACTACTAAGACAAAGTTGCTTTAAACAGAGAACATTATATAAATAAAAATGATGAACTCCAAAAGAAATTTTTAGAGAACATGATTGAAATGAACTATGTTCTTAGAAAAAAACGAGAAAAAGCTAATACATTACCATCTTCTGAGTCAACTATTTAACATTTAAAGAAACCTAAATATGAATACATGTAATAGATCCCTAATTTTACTTTAAAAAATACAAATAATGGAGGAGACTATTAAAACTAAACAATTAATAACACTACTGATTAACTAGCAGATAGCAATGAACTTCAATAATAAAAGAGTGAAATTCATCAGAGATCGATTAGCTTGTAAAATTTGAAAAGATAACATAGCGAGTAAGGAAGTAGCTTTCAAGATTCCAGCTATTCAATAATTAGAAATCCAAAGATGATTAATCTCAACTAAATATTAGAAGAGGATTCAGAAAGTACTAAAAATGCACCAACAAATCAAATATAAAACCAACAAAATAATATTTCGATCTTGAAGAAAAATGTTGGAATTATTAAGTAAGGAGGAGAATAAATAAATTAAAACGATAAAAAATCTTCTCCATAAAAAACAATAAATTTCAGTAAAAATTTAACTTAATCAAACTTGAATCACCAAATGAATAAGTCCTTCTATCAAAGATAATCAGACAACATGAAATCTAATAGAAACATCTAAGAAACTTAGCAAGATAGCACAAAAAGAAAGAGCAGTGCTACCTTAAGAACGGAACCTTCGCCAAAAACAAAAAGGATGAATACTAATACAACCTTCAGTCCTTTGATGGAAAAGAATTTGTCTTTCTCATAAAAATTAATAAACATGAATAAAAGGTTTAATTTAAACGGTAATCTGGACAATGACTCATCTGAATCGCCTAAAAAAAGTATTTTTAAAATAAAATAATAAATCAATTTAATTTAATTTAATAAATTAACAAATAGTGAGTGATTTAAATGATGAGATCTACACTTAGACAAATAGAAAAATTAATACTGTAATAATCACTAAAGATACAGGACCATCGGAAGAAGAAATATATGATAAATACCATAACAGAATGGGTGGAGGAAAAAATGTTTATGACTAAATGATCTTAGACCAATAGAAAAAAAATATTTTATATAAATCTAATAAATCAAAGTTAGAAAGAATGCAATAAGACATGATCTTTAAGTAGGAAGACAAAGACAAAGAATATGAAATCTTATAAAACAGATACCAAAAAACCATTAAAACAGCTTATAAATCTAAAGAAGTAGCTAAAAAAATGAAGCTCGTAATCTTATTAATTTAAAGTTTTTTATCAATTTTAATAAAACAACTTTTAGATTTTTTAGGTTGTCATTATTTATTATTTTGTTTATTTATCTATTGAAATTAATAGCAATTAATTGCCATACATTTCAGTACATAAAAAATTCTAAAAAGTGATTTAGCATAATAATAAATACAAAATTAAAATTGTATTTAATACCTTTTAAAAATAATTTACTATTTTGTTTGATCAAAGATGATTTTCTCATACAAATTTATTAAAATTTTCTTAATTTTTATTATTTTAATAAAAAGATAAGCCATCAAGCAGATAAAATGATAGAAAGATTAAATTTCAAATGATAAAAAGGAATAAAAATATAAATTATTTAAAATCTAAAAGTTAAAAAAATTAAAACCTCCTTTAAAAAATTAAAATATAAAAAATATTTCAATAAAAAAGCTATCTTCAAGTTAGTTTAAAACAAATAAATAGTTAAAAATATAATAACAATTAATATTGTTTTGTAAATAATATTTAAGTATTAAATTAGTTTTAATATTCTTATTAAAAAATTAATATTTATCCTTTATAATATTTTATAAGTTATGTTCCATCACTTTTATATCTTAAAGAGTCTTTTTCAATTTTTTGTGATAAAAATTCAATATTTGAAAAATAAAACTAGATTAATTGCTATAAAATAATTAGAAAAATAATAAATAAATATCTTTTTATTAATATTTAGCTTAACCATACTGATCATTTGCTATATATTCAATGATTTACATTTGGTTGAATTAATAGAACCATTTGCTTAATTTAAAAGAATAAGTTTTATAAATACTATTTATCAAACCATGTGAGCACTCAAATATTATTTTTTAAATAAAACATTTGCTTAATTTAAAAGAATAAGTTTGATTAAAATTACATGGCAAACCAAACCAAAATGACGACTCATTATTTACACAAAGATTTACTTTTTGGTTAAATTAAATAAAATTATTTTTGAATAAAAGAAGTTGATTTAAAAAATAAATAAAATACAAAAACCATAAATAATTTCTGTTTGATTAATATTAGTTACCAAATAGTAATGATCATTTGCTATTTATTCAAAGATTTATATTTTTTAAAATTAAAAAATATTACCTAGTAAATAGAATATTTGCTTAATTAAAAAAAAAAAATAGCTTTTATTTTTATCATATTTGAATATTTAAAAGAAGTATTCATGCAAAAGTAAAGTTGGATGCTACTATTCAATTTCAATTAAATTTTAGAAAAATATAAAAAAATAAAATTACAAATAAATAAAATAGAAAGAAAATTGACAGTTGAAGAAATATTTGTTAATAATTTTAAATTTGATTTGATTTAGATCGAATTAATTAATAACTACTTGAATATTGATTATTAATTTAATCTGTACCAATAATAAAAGATCTATTTTGATTATTTAATATATCATATATACTATCGTTAACTATATTTTATAATTTAGGTTATCAAAATTTGTTCGTTCATCTTTATTGTTGCTTCAATATACATTTTATATTTAAAGCTTCGTTATATAATCTATTTTTTTTTCGGCAATTTAAGGCACTGTTTTTATTAATTGCAAGAATTAAGTAGATTCTGGAGTACAATAGATTTATTATATGAGTTCAATGTCTTTGCTTTGGTTATGGATATTTTCTAGACATGACTCGATGAATTTGATGTCCACATCTTGATAACATATTTTTTCAATTGACTTTTTTATTTCAACGATGTTATAAGCTTTTAATTCTGGCTTAGCCTACAAGAAATCAGAATCCTAAAGAACATTTGTCAATTTCATAAAAAGATATCTTAGCTTTTCTAGCTTAGAGTTTAATATTTAAATAAGTTATTGATTTTCAATAGTTCTGTGATCAGCTTCTTCAATGAAACTATTGTGTAGTTCTCTTTCCTTTTATATGAATTAATAAGCCTAAATTTTAGCTTGATCTTCTATACTCTTGCAGTTCTAGCTATGAAGTTCAACTACATCTACTTTTTCGTATCTTATAAATTCGAAGCAGTTTTAGCAGAATGCCTATTCCAAAGTGATCGTCTTTAATTCTTATTCTCTGATGGCCTTTTCTCTCGCATATTTATCCTAAACTTGGTGTTAACTTACTTCAATGTAATTAAAATTTGGTTGCTAGGGATTCTAAGTTTGGTCTAGACTCTAAAATATCTTTGACTTTTTAATTCTTTCTTCTGAATTTAAAAGTTCTACATTTTTAATGTAGCTATGAGACTTATTCATTTCTTCATTATTGATTTCTCCGTTGAATATTTTTTTGTTGTTTATGCCTGTCTTTGAGGGGCTGGAGAAAAACTAAGAGTTCATATTAGAGTTGTGAGAGCGTTTGACTCTTTCTTCTTGTAGTTAATCCTATTTATTATTCAAATTTTAGATATTTTCGAATTTTAGCTTAAGAAATCATTTACTTAATGAGCGGGAACATGATACTTTTTAGAGCGCTTAACCTAATCGTTTTCTTAATTTTGCTAATGAATCTCTGAAATATCTACTTCATTGAATGCTTATGAATTTACTATACTGCTTGAAAAGATTGGCTTGTGATTTGATTTATTTGTTGCGCTTGAAGGCTATCCATTGTTGCTTGGAGAAGGTACAAATTTGCCTTGCTAATTACTTACTGGGGTTAAAAATTTATCAACCTATATTTGATAATTTAAAAAATAAATGTAAATTTTATAAATGTCTGAAGTAAAAATTAGAAATTACATTGTTTTTCAATGAGAAAATCTTAGTAGGGGAGTTTTAAGAGCGAGGGTTTGCTAATTATCTGTTAACTGTGATTTCAGGGTAATCAGTATTGAATCTATTTTGGTTTTAGAAAGGTTCATTTTGTTATTGAGTTTTGTACTGACTTTAGGTTTATTAATTATTATCGAATCCATTGTGTGTTCTAAGGTTCTTCTAAGAAAAGTATTAATTAGGAGCGACTGCTGCGCTTTGTTGCTATTACTATTGATCGTAGCTATTATTTAAGAAATCATTATTTTTTTGGTTCACAATCTATTCGTAATTGTGCTTTTTTAGCAATTCTTATTAGAACTACTCAAACTCATTGTTGAATTAATTTGGAGGAAACCTAGCTTCCATGTTAATAATCCCTCTATTTTCGTATAATTTCAAAGGCTTTTGGTTGCTCATCTCTTGCTTTTTTTTGCTTAAATTTAATGGAAAATTTCTAAATTATATTTTATTTAGCTAATCTAATTCGCAATTGAATTTATTTCTTTCTTTCTTCAAAACTTTTAGATTTTTATTGACTTATAATTTTTATGATCTTTTTTTCAATTTTGCTTTTATTTAATTTTAAATGCTTATGTAAATTTATCAATTTTAAGACTATCGACCACAAATAATCAAGCTTGAACAGTATTTAGAAGGTAAAATAGATATTTTTAATGCAACTCTATCCAATAAACAAGAATAAAACTTTATTCATTCCTATACTATATTAATGTCCTAATTTATTCTAATTTCTTTTATCTAATTTATCTATAAGATATTTAAATGAATTCAAATCACTATGAAAAGAGAAAAAAATATCAAATAAATGTTTAGTTTAATTTGAAAATTAGTTAATGAATTTAAAAATATCTTTTAGTATTTATTTATATAATTAATTCTAAAAATTACTTACTGAAAGTTTAAATTAAGAACTTCTTCATATTTAAAATAGTTCTACAAGTAGATACCTATTTCATAATAATGAAATTATAATCATAAATATCCAATAGCAATAATTCAAAAATAAAGAAAATCAATTTTGAAAAATCTAAATAGGAAACAAATATGAAACAGAATTCATTATTTGTATGAATAAAATATTATTTTAAAGAATTACTAAGATATTCTAATAATAAAGAGTTTTAAAACTAATATACATATAATCATATTTTCATTTTAAATTATAAAAAAAAAAAATAATTCTATCAACAAAATTTTCAAAGAAGTATTGATAGAATTTTTAAAAATTTTAAATTCTCAATTTTTGTGGATGAGTCTTCATATTCTATATAAAAAATTTCTTTCATGAAATAAGATAAACGAAAAAGCTGAACATTTTAATAGAAACTTTGTACGATAAGCTTATTCAAAAAATAATAATTTAAAATTAAATTTTGATAAATGTCTAAAAAAAATAATTAATTACAAATCAAAAAACAATTAACAAATTTATTAATTTTACATTTAAAAAATGAATAATTTTTAGAATATTCACTAAAGAATACAGTTTTAGTTTATACTTTTGAAAGGTTTTTAAAAAATTTGAAATTTATATAAACTCTTAAAATATTTAAAATAGAAAAAATATTAAATATTACTTTTTATTGAATTTACGTATTCTAAATAATCATTTTATTTGTTTATTTATTTTAATTTTCATACTAATATTTGTTTAAATATTCTCTTTGAAAAAGGATATTTAAAAATCTACTTGTTTGGAAATGACTAAATTCATGATTGCCAATTTAAAAATAATTATTATAAATAAATTAAATATTGTTTAAAAAAATAGAAAAAAAATTATAATTGTAATTCTTTTTTGGTAAATTTATATTTATTTTTTTTGTAAGCTATCCCTCATAAGTATTTATTAAATTCCTACCATATATTAGATAAGGTTGCTTGATATGCTTATCTCACTTATTCAAAGCTACCTGATTAACATAATTTAGATGCTGATATAAAGACAAGGTAATTAACTTCTAACTGATAAGAAAAATTTTAACATAATTGATTGTATTTATGACTTAACAATTAAATAAATTGAAAATAGCTTATCTAAAAACCATTTATATATTTATTATTTTTCACTTAAACAAACTATTATTATTTATAATCCAAAATCTAATATAAAATAATAATCTTTTTAGAGTTCCAAACTTGTTTCTTTCTTTCTTTATTATGTTTCATTTATTCTCATAATATACCATAACATGTGTGAAAATGTTTTTTTGGTAAAAAAAAAATTGATTAGATGATTATAAAATTAATTTACATAGATAAAATAATACCCTTTAAGGATTTACTTAATAAAATGTTAAAGACTACGGTAATAAAAAATAAAATTTTTAATATTAATATTCTTTACTTACCAATATCTCATTTATTTTAACTTAAAATTAAATGTACTCTTTAATATGAAAAAATTTAATTAGCTGATACTAAGTTCTTCTGAAAATAATCATATTAGGTTATCTAATAAACTTACATTCAGATAAGCTAACCCTAATAAAAAAAGATTGATTAAGAAATTAATTAATAAGTTTGAAAGATAAATTAAGAAGATTTAAATACCAAAAGGTAAATATATATTGATGATCTTTTTATCTTAATAATCTATCTTTTATTTTTTCTTCATAAATAATAATATATATATTTAATTATACATGCATTATTAGGAACCAAATTATTATCTAATTAATAAACAATATCAAAATAAATTAGAATATTTATTTTTTAGAATCTGGAGAGTTATTTTCAAAAATTGAATGACTATCTAACTTATGAAGACTTTTTCATTAAAAAATATTAAAATGTATTTTTCTTATCTAAGTATTCGATGGAAATTAATTGTATTAAAAAGATTTAAACTAAAAATAGTATTTATAGAAATCAAAAAAGAACTTTTATTATTAACAAATAATTATTAATTAATTTATTCAAAATAATAATTATAATAATACAAATCTTAATATGAGAAAAGATGTATTAATTGCTTTACTAACAGCCACTACTTTACTCTCTACTGTTACTTAATTGATTTTATTTAGCTACAATTAGCAAGGCGTGCAAATATACGAATCATGTGCCTCTATAGTGGAGAGAAAAGATAATACAAATATTGAATATGTTATAAAGAATGAGTGTGAAGTGTCTGTAAAGTATACAGTTTTCTTTTTTGATTCTTTTCTTGATAACAACTTCAAAATAGATTTATGTGTTTCAAAAAATCAATCACAAAATTTCTTATATCCTAGCTAAGTTTAATATAGACTAGTTTAATATTAGTATGATGCTGTCTGTAATTAAAATTGATTATATTGTTAAAACATAATAAACACTTAAATTAACATATTTCACTTTATATCAAATTATATTTTGTCTTAAAAACTTTATAAATCAGCTTAATATTTATTTCAAAAGGTATTTAATATATAAATATAGTTTTCCCTATTTTTTGCTTTTAGATTATTTTTTTTAAGTCCACTTTTAATGTTTATGCATAATTTTATATTTTAGTAAAGATTATAAATGTCTTTTTATAAATAAATAAATATATTTATGTATAAACCATTGAACTTTTCTTGGCATTTTTTATAGCAGCTTACGCGCATACAATATATTAATTTATTTTATAAGTATCTATTTTTAGATATATATGTGATGTGTGCACGTCATACACAGTAGAAGAAGATTGCAATCTGATAAAATTTTGGCTCTTTTTCAAATTTTCAAAATTGGGTATTAATTGATTTGCTTGGTTTTAATTATTTAGAAATTACAGTATTTATTAGATGTATTATTTTATTGTCATCAAATATATGAAAAAATAAGAAGCTTTCTGAATTTTCTTATGATTTCTCTAAAATTAAATATTATTTGTATCCAAATAAATTCTTTCTTAAAAAAAAATAAATGATATAATAAAGCAAATATCTCGAAAATATGGAAGATGTATTTATTTATTTTTATATTAATTACTCTTTAACTTTATTATTATCATTAAAAAAGTTTTTAAACTCTTCACTTTAATCTCATACTGATCTCCATATTAATCTTAGGTAAATTAGATCGATTTATTATTATTTTTATCTTTGCTATCAAGTTAAATTTTCTTTAAAGAAATATACTTATTAATGTTGTTTATTTATTTAAATAGGTATTTATCTTTGTACATTAATTTCTTTTATCTCGAATTATTTGTTCATTTTTCCATATACACACAAACTAACTAACTAGTTATATTTTTTTAAATATCGAAAAGCCAAAGTTAAATTGATGAAAATGATATCTTATGTTTATGTTCGGCTTTAAAAAATTGCACTAATCTCTCAGATTTAACACTTAATTTATTGTAAAACACTTCATTAATTTTGATTGATTAAAAAATGAATAAAAAAAATGGTTTGTTTTTAAATTCTTGACTATTCATTTATTTACCTTTTTGTTTCATATTAACATATATATTTTTCCTCCTAACTAGCTATATTTACTTTAATATTTAAAAAGCTGCAAATAAATTGGTGAAAATGGTGCCTTAGAATTAGGTTCTGCTTTAGCAAACTGCCCTAATCTCTCAAATTTGACACTTAATTTATTGTAAAAAGAGCTTACTTCTTTTAAATTATGATGTTTTTTAATAATAATTTGAAAAAAAAATTTTTTTTCTTTGATATAGTTATTTTTTAATTATGATTGTGTTTTTTAATTTTTGATTTTTGCTTTATTTAGTTATTAAATTTTTATTAATTCATATTCTATCTTCGTTTTTCCATCTATCTAGCTAGCAAACAGATCAATCTAATTTTCTTAAATATTAAAAAAGTTGTAATTAAATTGGTCCAAATGGTGCCTCAGACTTAGGTTCTGGTTTAGCAAAATGCACTAATCTCTCAAATTTGACTCTTTATTTAGGGTAATAATTGATTGTTTTATTAGAATTTTAGCTTCTTATTTAATTTCTTTGTTTTTGATTCTAATTATTTCTTTAAATAAAATTTATTTTTCATTTTTACTTTCATAGTTAATTAATTTTTTCATTTTTTTATATATCTATTTAAATGACTAACTAATTAAAAAAATTGATATTTTCTTCAATATTTAAAAAGTGAAAATTAAATTGGGAATGACGGCGTCTCATGCTTAGGCTTTGCTTTAACAGAATGCACTAATCTCTCAAATTTGAATCTTAATTTATTGTATTAGCAGTTTTTTTCCTTTGAATTTTGTAGTCAAGAATGAAAAATTAAATAATATTTTTATTTTTTTGCTTTATGATTTTGACAATTTTTTTTTAATTTAATTAATTTTTAAATCTAAATTTTATTACAATTATTTATTAATTTCTTTATACTATTTCATATTTTTCTTAATTTTTCCTTCTTAATAGCTAAAAAATTAATGATATTTTCTTAAAAATTTAAAAAGTGAAAATTAAATTAGTGTAAATGGTGCCACTAACCTTGGCTTAGCTTTAGCATAATGCATTAATCTCTCATATTTGACACTTTATTTAAGGTAAATAAATACATTTTAGTTCTTTGGGTTGTGATTTAGGTTTTGTTTGATAAATTTACTTTTAATTTCTAATTTTTTTATTTTTAAAAGACAGACTAAAATAATTTTTTTTATATCGTTAATTTTTTATTTTTATGTAACTCATTAAAAATTTTTTTAACTTCTCTAATATTTATTTATTGATAGTTCAAATAGAATTAATGTTAAATTAGACAAATTAAATATACTGAACAAATATCTTAAAGCTAAAAAATTAGTTATCTTTGAAATAAAATTATGATAGATTGTAGGTAGTCGATAAAGAATCAAAGAATTATTTTTAACAAAATGATATTTCTAAATAAAAAAAATGTTTGTTTTTTTACATTTTATATTTTGTAAATCAGTAATAAACTCTAGAATATATCTTTAAGGATATTTTAATAAAATAATATTAAACAATTAGCTAAACATTAAGTAAAATTTTATTGACATTATATTTTAAAGAAATAAAAAACTTAAAAATAAAAAGTAGTTTAGCTATATATTGATGGTTCGTTCGTAAATTATATTTTATATAAAAAATGATTCGTGTATAATCCTTTATATAATGGCTACTGAAATGACTTAAAAATATACCAAATATAAAGAGGTGTTGGACTTATAAAAATAATTGAACTAACCCTTTAGTAATTTAAAATTATTAAGACATTTTTTAGAAATCTTTAGGATAGATATCTTTGCTCTTTTATATATAAAATAAATGCAGTTTCTAAATTTGTTTGATTAGATAACCAAAATATTTAATTTTAAATTTATTTTCTTGAATTTATAAATATTTTTATAAAAATCTGTTACTTTATAGCTAGTATTTAATTTCAAATTAAATTTTTCAAGTCTAATATACTTAAATTGCTAATAAATTATGCAAAGTGGATTTTTTAAAATTCACTTAGAGATTTTTTCACCAAGAACAAATTAGTAACTATTTATAATACATTATAACTCATTCATATTTTTTAATTACTTAAGCATATCAATGCTGAGTTGTCCCTTTAAAAAGGATTTTTATTCTCTTATATTATATATCAGCTTATTTTGATTCTGATAATTTTTAGTAAAAATTTTATTGTCCATATGACTTTAATGTGTTTTTATTTTAGATTATATAATTTATTGTGAATTAGTTTTTTCTATTCATAATTCAGATTATTTTTAGATTAGTATTATTAATTAATTTCATAAATTTTTTTTAAATTTAGAAAAGACAGCTAACTTTTTAAAATAAATGATGTAAGATATTAGGTGAGTTCCAAATAAATGAAGAGATATACAATTTTTTCTTCAAGTGCTCATGTAAACCCCACCTAACTTAAATTTTCAGTTTTAATTTTAAATTGCTATCATAATTAGAATAAAGATATAATCTTATTTATTCTTTTTTAACACAAAATGTTTTCCAAATTCCTGCAGCTCTTCTAAAACAGAAATAATATTTAAATTTTTGTAATATTTTTAATATTTCTTTTAAAAAATATATTGTTTATGATATTCATTATTTAATTAATTGTTTAATATCATATTCAAATATTTTATATTTTTTTGAAGTATTGTATTTTACATAAGTATGTATTCCTAATTTTAAAAAGGCTCTGTGTTTCCATTTAATTATTTATTGCAAAATGATTTTATATTGTAAAATCTTTCTATTTACTTGTAATATCTAATAAATAATTAAAATTTTTAGGTTTAGAAATGAAATGAATAACTATTTTTAGGTTTTGTTTTTAATTAATTTTGAAAAAAATAATCATTTAACTTATTTCTTATATAATTTTGTATAATTTAATTAAGAAAAAATCAAAGAAATTTTTACGAATCAAAGAAAAAAAAAGAGGTAAAAAAAATTTTGTTATAAAATAAAATATATTATTACAATTTAAAAAAAAAAAATTATATTTTTAAACCTTGTGTATAATTATTATTTTATTTACTAGCAATTGCTACTAACCATGGAAGAAGAAAAGGAAATTGAAATAAAATATTAGGCACCTGAAGAAAAATTTTAAGAACTTTTTGAAGCCTATAAAAAAAAACATGACAAAAATATGACTTTTGATCCAGATACTTTGACATTGATTTACAATGAACTTCAAAGGAAAGGGATATACTTAACATCCTTTATTTCAGAAGGAGGTTTTGGAAGCGTTTTTGAAGCCTTGTACAATTAAGAGACTGTAGCTGTAAAATGCATTGGTAAGATTGATTTCAAAAAAATCGAGGAAGAAGAGAAAATACTCAAGTTGTTGGAGGGAACTCCTTATGTTTTCAAATCTATCAAGGAGTTTTTAAATAAAAAAAAAACAAAATATTATCAGATTTCTAAAAGATATTAATGTAAATAATATTCACATTTTTTTTCATTCATTTTTTAATTTTTAAAAATGTTTAATTTTAAAGGCAGTCTTAAAGATATAATGAAAGATTTCTTTGATAAGAAAAAAACCTTACCACTCAACTAAATAATTGGTTTTGCCATTCAGATGTCAACCGTCTTTGAAAAATTATAGCAAAATAAATTAATGCATTCTGATATCAAGCCTGAGAATATCCTTTACGATAGCTAAGAAAAATCTTTTCATTTATGTAAATTTTTAATTTTATCTTTATTCAATCAAACCTCTTAACACATAAGTTGCTTTTACTAATTAATAATTTTAACTTTGTTTAATATTGAAAACAAAGTTTTAAAAGCAAAGATAAATTTTTTATTTATTTCTTATCAAATATTATTTTCTATTTAAAATGTTTACTTATGCTCTTATTTAACTCTTTAATTTTATCTTATCTACACATTTATTATAATCAAAATTCTAAATTACAGGTGATTTTGGAGAGTCTAAATCTTTTGAAGAAAAATCAAAAACTTACAAAGTAATTAATTTATTATCAATTTAAAAATGTTTATTTTCGATTTTTCTACACTTATTTTTAAGATATTGTATTTCTTAAAATATAACAAAAGATTTTATGCTTTTATAATATTTTCAAAAAATTTACTTCTTAAATAGATCTTTGCATATTTAAATTTGAATTTCTTTATATAATTAAAAAATTTATAAGCTCAAAGGATTTACTAGAAAATATGCAGCTCCTGAAATTTTAGAAGATGGCAACTCTTACAATATCAAAGTATAAATTTAAATCATTTTTATTGTTATTTTTTCTTAATATTATTTTTATATAAAGTATGATATTTATAGCCTAGGGATTATTCTCCTTGAATTAACCCTTGGAAAAATACTTGAAGATAAAGATTGCACTTTTATCAGAAACGGAGACCTTCCAAAATATATTAACCAAAATCATTTATATTTTGATCTAAACAAAATCATAATTTAAATGCTTTAAATAAAACCTGAGAATAGAATTAACTCAATTTAATTAACTCATGAACTAAACTAATTAAGGTTATAGCTAGAAAGCTAATTTATTTCAATAGTCTAGGACAAAATAGATTTTTAAGAGTCTATATAAATGATTACTAAATACAAGTAATCTTTTCTTTAATTTAACTATGCTTGCAAACAAAATGAAGTCAGAATAGATGAGTATTCATTTAGTGGTAAAAAAAGTTTACTCCAGGTCAATAATTGTATTGAAAGTAGGCTTGTTCATCACTTAAAACTTGATTTCGAGTAATTTTTTTATTTTCTACAATAATTTATTTTTAATATTCAATAAATATATTTTTTTTAAATTAATTTATTAAGATGCATTTCATAAATAATATTAAATATTTCCATATTATATTTAAAATTTATATCTCCTTCCAAAAATTAAATATAAATTATCAAACAATACTATATTTTAAGAATTTAAACAAAATAAAGTGTTTAAATATGTTACATTACATAACTAAATTAGACACAAGTTTTACAAGGTATAAAATTTAAAAGTTAAATATTATTCAAAAAAATAAAAACAAATCTCCATAAAAATATACTTAATACAATTTTAGTTTACAATTAAACTTAATTAAAAAAATAAGTTTTTTTGATATAAAATTTTTAAAATGGAATGTTGGGAATAGGTTTTTACTAAAATATATGTTTTATCCTAAGTAACCCAAATCTCTATATATTAAATCTTGAGTAATTTAATAAAATATCAAGTAATTAAGCTTGTTTTACTTTTTTTGTGAAATTTAAACTTAAAAAGAAATGAATGAGTTTTGAAAATTAATACTCACTCATAAATTCTTTTTT